>PVLA01008760.1:0-84306 GCA_004027455.1 Hydrochoerus hydrochaeris | reverse complement strand
GCCAGTATTTTGTTGAGAATCTTTGCATCAATGTTCATTAGTGAGATTGGCCTATAGTTCTCTTCTTTGGTTGGATCTTTCTCTGGTTTTGGTATCAGAGTAATACTTGCCTCCAGGAATGATTTAGGGAGGATTGCTTTTTTCTCAATTTCATTGACGAGTTTAAGGAATATTGGCATCAACTCTTCTCTAAATTTCTTGTAGAATTCAGCTGTGAATCCATCAGGACCTGGGCTTTATTTCGTTGGTAAGTTTTTAATTACATTTTCAATTTCAAAGCTGATATTGGGTTGTTCAAAAGTGCTATATCTTCTAGGTTGAGCTTTGGTAGTTCTTATGTTTCTAGAAATCTGTCCATTTCCTCTGTGTTTTCCACTCTATGTGAGAAGAGAGTTTCAAAGTAAGTATTCATCATCTTTTGACTTTCCATGGGATCTGTAGTAATTTCTCCCTTTTCAGTTCTTATTGCATGAATTTGGGTTTTTTCTTTCTTTCTCTTGATGAAGTTAGCTAGTGATTTGTCAATTTTGTTTATTCTCTCAAAAAATCAGATTTTTGATTCATTAATTTTTCTTTTTTTTTTTTTAGTTTCCATTGCATTGATTTCTGCTCTAATCTTTACAATTTCCTCTCTTCTATGAGCTTTGGGTTTAGCTTGCTCTTCTTTTTCTAGCAGCTTGAGATGGAGCATTAGGTTGTTTATTTGTACTTGTTCTGTTTTCTTGATATGTCAGTTTATTGCTATGTATTTCCCTCTTAAGACTGCTTTCATTGCATCCCTACAGATTACGGTATGTTGTTTCTATATTTTCATTGAATTGTAGATATTGTTTTATTTTTTCTTTAATTTCATCTGTAACCCACTGGTTGTTCAAAAGGCTGTTATTTAATTTCCATGCATTTATGCAGGTTTTACAATTTCTTCTGCCATTAATTTCCAATTTCAGTGCACTATGATCAGATATTATGCATGGTATGATTTCAAAACCTTTGCATTTACTTAAGAATGTTTTATGGGATAATATATGGTCTGTTATGAAGAATGTGCCATGAGCAGCTGAGAAGAATGTGTATTCTGATGTGGTTGGGTGGAACACTCTGTAATTGTCATACTAAGTCCAACTGCTCACAGGTATGATTCAGTTCTGTTATTTCTTTGCTGACTTTTTGTTTAGTTGATCTATCTCTTTGTGGCAGTGGGCTTTTAAGATCTCCTCTTATAATTGTGTTCTTGTGTATTTGGTTTTTCATGTCCATTAGTATCTGTCTTATATAGTTAGGTGCTCCTGTATTTGGCACATATATATTTATAATTGTTAGTTCTACCTCTTGAATGTTACCACTTACAAGTATGTAGTGACCTTCTCTATCTCTTTTAATCATTTTAGGTTTAAAGTTCACATTGTCTGCAGATAGAATAGCTACCCCTGCTTTTTTTCTGTGTTCATGTTGCATGGAATACTGTTTTCCATCCTTTGACTTTTAATCTGTGAGTTTCCTTTTGGGTGAGATGTGTTTCTTGTATACAGCATATTGTGGGGTCCTGTTTGTTGATCCATTCTGTCAATCTGTTTCTTTTTATAGGTGAATTGAGGCCATTTATATTTATGGAAAGCACTGATATGTACTGGCTCGACTTTGCCATGTTATGTTCCAGTTGTTTCTTTCTGCTTTTCCTCTTATTTAATTGCTTATCCTACCTGGACGTTTCTTTCTGTTGTTGTTTTGGGGATTGTGATCATTTTTATCTCTGTCCAGTATGTCCTTCAGTACTCTTTCTAGGGTTGCTTTGGTGGACATGAATTTCTTCAGTTGTTCTTTGTCATGGAAGTATCTTGTTTTTCCATTAAGTTTGAGTGAAAGTTTTGCTGGTTACATCAGTCTGGGTTGAAGATTGTTTTCTTTCAGGGCTTGAAATACCTCACTCCAAGCCCTTCTTGACTTGAGGGTTTGTGCTCAAAAGTCTGCCGTGATTCTAATGGGCTTTCCCTGATAGGTGAGTTGTGTCTTTTCTCTGGCAGCTTTTGCTATTCTGTTTTTATGCTGTATGTCTGAGATCTTAATTATTATGTGTCTCGGCATGGATTTATGTTGATTGTGACTGTTTGGTCTTCTATCTGCCTCACTTATCTGCATATCAGATTCTTTCCCCATGTTTGGGAAATTTTCTGCTATTATTTTGTAAATACTTTATGTATGTCATTTTCCTGGATGCCTGTATCTTCGCTAATTGCCCATTATTCTTATATTGTTGCTCTTGGCATCATCATGGAGCTTCTGGATTGTCATTTCATGCTGCTTTGTTATTTTTAAAAGTTCTAGCCTTTCCTGATCACTAACTGTGTGATCCTGTCCTCAAGGTCTAAAATCCTATCCTCAGCTTCCTTTAAGTGATTTTGCATGCTTTCAATCAAAGTTTTTGTTCCTTGGATGTCTCTTTGAGTTTGTTTCTTGAATTCTGCTCGTTTTCTATATTGTTCATTCAAAGTTTCAATCAGTTTCCCATGCTCATGTACTTTTGTCTCTATTTCTTCTTTATCTGAATTCAACAACTCCTTTACTAAAGTTGTTATGTCTATCTTTACATGGGAGACTATTTCTAATTTGATTTCCTCTATAGCCTGATGCAGTTGTTTTTTTATTTCACTGGCTATCTTTTCAGAGATTCCTGGTGTGTTACTTTTGGGGTCCTCTATTTCAATGTCTCCTATACTTGCTTCTGGTGAACTCTATGTTTGAGACTGCATTTTGGTGTTTTGTTTTGTCATTTTCACTCTGCCTGGTGTTTTCTATGTGTAGGAGGGGATCACACACACACTTTTCAGACCCACCAAAGTCTTACAGTTAGTTGGAGGGTGTTTTACTACTGGCCCTATTTATCCCCTGTACACCTCTAAAATTCTTCAACAGAGAACAGTAACTTTGAGAGGTGGCAAAACAGGAAAAGAACTTTGAGATTCTCTTTTTTTTTTGGTACGGGGGATCGAACTCATGACCTCGTGCTTGCCGGCAGGTACTTATGCTACTGAACTAAATCCCTGGCCCAACTTTGAGATTCTAGAAGTGAAAAATTATGGGAAGATAATTAAGTGTTAACATTTGTACCTTTGGTGCCATCTCTAGATTGATAAGGATCTAAAGTCCTCTTCATTGATCAGCCTGGCCTTTCTGGTAGAGGGGAGAAGGGACATCTTTATTTTTATAAAATTATCCCTGCTTTTAGGGAAATAAGGAGAGGCTCGAGAGATTTCCTTATTATATGTTTCTTGTTACATAGTTGTCTTCAATTCAAAATGCTTCTGCAAAGCAACATGTTTTAGGGTGGCAAATTCTGCTGTCCTACAATATAGTGTTCCTCTCTTACTATTCACATGACAAAATTTTTTTCCCTTTTCTAAGAGGTGTTTATGTGTAAATTTTCTTTAACATTTTTGTCTGTATTATGAAATTTCCTAGTAATTCTTGGTGCAGAAAGATTATTTTAAGTACTTATTTTTTACTTCTAACTCTTAACAACTATCGTGATTTTATAAATAATGTGCAGGGATTTTTTTTTAAAAAAAAAAACAAGAATGCTATTTTCTTATAATTGCATTTTTAAAAATTGTATATCTGTGTGGCCAAATAATAAGGAAGCAAATAAACTTGCTTGAGCTAATTTTGAGTTTACTACTTTTATTTGGCAAGAATGTTTCTTAAGTGTATCCCTTTAGATGACAGTGCACCTTCCTTTAGAATCCTTGCAGTTACTCATTATATTAATAGCTGCTGCACACGTCGCTAAGCTGCTGTACACATCGCTTATCTGGATTCTGAAGGCATTTTACTTTGCTGTAAATTATAAGATAGTAATTTAACTTCTTAAACCATTATCTGGATTTTAAAAGTACTAGTTATGTACAGTTAAAAGAATAAAGTCATTGTATTGTTCATATTATCTAGTAATTCTTTGTATGAATGTTAGAAAGTAATCCTTTTTTGTGAATTAAATCAATTGATTAAGGAATTTTCAATTACAGTGAAGCAAAATATGTAATGGAAATTGAAAAGGAAGCATGAAATCACCAATATTTGTAGATCTCTACCTTTCAGACCTGCAAAGTAACTGATAAAACTAATTTAAAATATCATTAGTAATATTGGTAAGAATTGTTACTGCTTTGAAATTGTAAACTGTGTCATTAAAAAGTTGATTTTGCTCACATAATTAAATTTTGATTCAACTAATATAAAAGCTGTATAAATTCTGTAGAATTTATGATTTAGATATATATGTATGTACAATATAAATTATATATTTATATAAGAATAAATAATGTTAATGCAGGAAGTATATTTAAAGACTATCAACCTGTCAGATGCATAAATATAAACACATTATTAGCCTGGAAATCACTAGTCAGAAAATATAATGGAACTGATTCCATGCATAAGAATAATAGAAGTATAAAATGCTTAGAAATAAGTTTTTAAAGAAACTTATGAAACTTTTTAAAATAAATAGTGTGAAATTCCACTGAATGTTATGAAAAAGCCTTGAATTAAAAAAAAACATCTTATAGGGATAGGAAGACTCATTGGTATGCACTATGGGTATTTGTTAGGATAAATAAAATAGAGCTATACTTCTGGTTCCTTCAAAGAGCAGAAAGTAAAGCCCAGGTGTTATCAAAGTGTGATCTTTGATAAATTACTTCCCATTTTAAACTGACATATTGAAACAAAAGGGTGGAACTATGTATATTGCAGTCCTCTCCTTTTTAAAGATTTTTATGAAAAAATAAAATTTCATAATCAAATAACGATAACAACAATAGTTATTACACTGTGTTTGGTATCTTTAGAGTAGTTACTCAGAGTATAAGACTTAAACCAAAAAATATTCTTACAAAAAAGAAACAAACAACACAAAATTCTTGAATTTTCATTCTGACCTTATGCCTATTAATGGACTAACCTAAATTAAGTATCCAAATATGGTGTTTTGGTGCAGAGTGAGAGATACCGATCAAGTAAATTAGTTCAATTGTTTTGGAAATCAATGTGGAGATTTCTAAAAAATATGAAAATAGAAGTTCTATTTCACCCAGCTATGCCTCTGCTTGGTATCTTCCCTAAAGAGCTAAAGTCATCCTACCACAACTCTGTTACCTCAGTTCATCAGCGCTTTTGTTTGAGAGCAATTCGGTTTGCAAACAGAAACAAGTGGCAGGATTTTGTTTTTGTTAGTGAACTCTGCATTAGGTGACAAACACGACCAAAGCTATCTTTCCTGCATTAATGTCATTGTCATCTTTTCTAGAATTGTGGAACATATTAAGTTCATGAACTGGGTATGTTAAACAAATGGCCATGTTTGTAGCAGCACAACTCACAATAGCTAAATCACAGAAGCAGCCAGTATACCCATCAGCAGATGAATGGATAAATGTGGTATTTACACATAGTAGAGTGCTACTCATCTACAAATAAGGACGATTATAAGTCACGTATAGGAAAATTGATGGCTTGTGAAACCATAATCCTATGTAATATAAGTCTGTCACAAAAAGCTAAATATCTCATGGTAACTCTCATATGAGAGGACTAAAACACAGCTTAACACATTCACAATGAGGTTGTATATGTATGACTGTCCCATCTGGTGGCTTGTATCATTGGTGATTCAAATTGGTAGGAACATGTTAAAGAGCAAAATGATGAGCCATATTAAGAAATATGGAAGTGGCTCAGTAGAGGTAGGACAGGGATCTGGGAAGGAAGGGAGAGAAGAGGGTGAGGGGGATTAGGGAGTAGAAATGATCAAAATGTGATATGTATAGGTATCGAACCCCCCAAGGTAAATATAATTAGTATGTATCACAAACATGCTAATCAATCAAACAAACAAGATATGTAGGTTGGAAATGCCCTCAGCTTTCTTGAAGAAATAAAAACTTAAGGACAAGAGAGACATCAGTGTCCTAGACTTAAAATGAGTCATAAAATAATGTGGGTTTTATATATATATATATATATATATATATATATATATATATATATATATATGTAGATACATACATATATATACATATATATACATACATACATACAGTGTTCAGGTCATATCCAGGTATACATATATACAAACAGTACTAAATTCAAGAAGTAGCAAAAAAAAAATCTTGAGATTCTGGAATTATCAAACATTAAGAAAGCCATTGTGTTTATTAACTTGAAATAATAAAAAGCAAAGACCAGTACATAATGAGAGGAAATTGGAAACTATAAAAATTAACAAGGCAGATTTGAAAAAGAACTAGGTAGGATTTTATAATTGCAAAGTAAAATATCTGAAGTTAATACAGTTTGCAAGCTAATATTTAGACAAAGTTGAAGTGAACATTAATGCATCAGAAAATATGCATGAAAAAGGAAAAAAATACAGGTTAAAGGAAGTATTTGAAGAGTGGACAAATAGACCAATAGAAGATAGTTCAAAAACAGGTCCATGAATACTTAATTTGGAACAAAGGTGGCATTCTAGAGTGATGTGGAATGGTTAATGTTTTCAGTACAGTGCTTGTACAATTTAGTGTTCACATAGGAAAAAATAGGGCTATTATAAATAACAACTAATTACATGTAAATCTAAATGTGAAATGCAAAAAACATTTTTAAAAAGATAATGTAAAACATCTTGATGTTTGGGTGGAAGGAGATTAAGAGGTCCCAAAATTACTACAGTTAAGAACTATGCTAAGCAAAAAGTAACACTAAAAAATCATTCAAGGGAAAAATATTTGCAATATATCCAACAACTTTTATTTAAAACAAATTGAGAACAAGACAAAGCTGTAAATCAGTGAAAAGAAGACCATTCCTGTGGTAGAATGGTCAGTTTTCCCATTTTAGCAAAGATGGAACTCAAACATCAAAAGTGTTTAACCTTATTAATAGAAAACTTGATATGTAGTATGGTTTTGCTTATAAAAATGACGAATTATATGCAGTCTAAATGCCAATAATATAATGCCATTTGGTCTTAATCATTATGTTAGTAGTTTTATAATATATTAAAAAGTTTGCAGGCTGTTAGATACCATACCTACGCCTGTATGAGTGTATATGATAATATAGACACAGAGTAAAGTCTTGAAATACTTCAGGAAGTACCTGTATATGATTGATGGTATCTTTTTTACTTTTTTATGTTTTCCAGTGTTTCTAAATTGAGCGTGTTTTTTTTAAATTAAATCCATAATTCTATGCAATGTATATTATATAATTGATCAAATTACCAAAAAACAGGAGTGTATCCATTTTGCATTATGGGAGTTGTCTTTCTGTTTTTTGTTGAAATTCTCATTAGGTAAATTACTCTCTAACATTAAACATGTGCTGATACATATTGGAGTAGCAGAAATTTTAAAAATATATATTAGTATCAGTCTAAAGATGTAGTTAAGGACTGAACGACTGTTATCTTTCCATTTTCTTTTCACTTAAATTGGTCCTCTTTTTCTTTTAACTGCAAGTAATCTTGCTTTTTCTTTTTAGCCTTTCTTCTTTCCTATTTTCTATAATGCTTTTAGGATATTGAATGTCCTTAATATTTTCTTCCCTTTTTTTGGTTACAGTTTTGAATTTAGATATAGAGTTGAGAGCTTTTGAAAAGTACACTGTAAAAACTTAATAGCAAGATATAAAAATTGACTTGTTTTTAACCTATAGAAGCTTACATTTCCTTGAGATCTGTTCTTACAATTTCTAGATTTTTTTCATTAAAAAAGTTCTAAAGTAATGAACATGTTAATTTGCAAAATGACAGAAGGCATGTGGGTTTAACAAGGAAATACATTTTTTGGCTTTGTAGTATATTTTGTTTTTAGTTTGTGGAAGATATTTCACAAATTTCTAAAACTATGATACGCTTTGTTTTGCCACATTTAAGACACTTAGATGCATTTTAAGTTCATTGTACTAGTAAACTTATGAATATGTATATGCTTTAACTTTATGACTGCTTTTAGATTATTGTTCTTTTTTTTGTTTTTTGGAAGTAGGGGTAAAAACTATGAATCAACATGCATGTATGGAAATATATACATACATTCACATACTGTATAAAGAAAGGTGTTGTTTTGAATTTCTTTTAGCCAACAAATGGAATCTTCTTGAGCATGTTTCTGATCATTTTACCATTGGAATCCATGGCTCATGGACTCTTCCATGAGTTGGGGAACTGTTTAGGAGGAACATCTGTTGGATATGCTATTGTGATTCCCACCAACTTCTGCAGGTATTATGGTGTAGTATAGTTAGAAATAACTATTTGACTCAGTAACATTTTAATATCTATATAATATGTGAATATAAAATATAGCTTTTTTAGAATTATAATTTTTCAAAATTTAATGTGAGGTCATATTTCATTATCCCACACTTTTAGAAAACTTCATTTGCCTCTTCAAAAGTGTGGAAAATCTATATGAAATTGTAAACATTGCTACATTTTTATTTTTTACAGCTAAATATCTGTAAGATGGAAAAAATAGTTCTTGCTGCTAATAAATTCTGATGACCAAGTTTTCATCATATTTTTGTGTGAGGAATATCCTGAAATCAACATTTTTATCTAATTTCAAATGTTTGATATAAATTCTCCAAACGAATTTGTCTTACTTTCCTCCATGTTAAAGGCTTGGTAAAAATTGAAACTTAGGAGAAGTAAAAGAAAGAGACTTGGAAAGATCTCAAAGTAAAACATGGCAGTTCTGCAGAAAGAGTACATGAAAGAATTGTATGCACAGTTAGATTTTTGTTCTGTTATAATTTTTGCTTATTGTGTGTTCTTTTATTTTCATGACTGTTAAATGTTACAAATATGAAACAAAATGTTTTCTTTTAATGAAAATTAAATGTTCTTAGTATAGTACCAATAGTACATGAACCAACATTTAAAGTTTCAAAATTCCTGATAGGAATTTATTTTCTATACAAGTGATGGCTTTCCCCCTCAACAATGATAGTATTTAGTTTCTACTTATATAAAACATGATGTTGCATCTGTACTAGAATACCATTTTAATCTGTTCCAGGATCAGTTTTGAAGTCTTTCAGTTAGTGCTCAGAAGTAGAAGGCAATATATGTAGGTATTAATTGTTTTAAAATTATACTTATTAATAGATAATTTCTTCCATCTTTTATGTGCCTTTAGTAAAGCTTGAACCAACTTTATAAAGATTTTCAACACAAATTAAATATATAATTTAAAGTATTGCTTCCACATTTTATGTGGTAAAATTTTTTCTTGGAAATAAATTATAGTTCTTAAAATATGTAGTATGATCTTGCTTTTAAAAGTCTTATTCAACATCTGTGAATTGACAAGAAAATAAGAATTAGAAACAAGAGGTAGTATTCTCTACATTTGGAGATATTCTCCCAGCTTTTAGTTTAGTTATGGCTTTATTGATAAATACCATTTTTAAAACATCAGGTTTTGCTTTTCCAAGCTTAACTCTTAGTACTATACATATTATAGAAAATATGATTCTTAAAATCCTTGCATTTAGAAATCAACTATGTATTATGATTCTTAATTATTATTGACACATGAGTATATTACATAACATAATAATTTTAAAATACCAAAATAATAGTTTTTCTTCTTCTTCAGTCCCGATGGTCAGCCAACACTACTTCCACCAGAACATGTGCAGGAATTAAATTTGAGGTCTACTGGCATGCTCAATGCTATTCAAAGATTTTTTGCATATCATATGATTGAAACCTACGGATGTGACTATTCGACAAGTGGACTATCTTTTGATACTCTACATTCCAAACTGAAAGCTTTCCTTGAACTTCGGACTGTGGATGGACCTAGACATGATACATATGTTTTGTATTACAGTGGGCATACCCATGGCTCAGGAGAGTGGGCTCTAGCAGGTAATTCACCTTTGGCAGTTTCACTATTGTCAAGATGCACATATTTGTAGAAATCTTTTCTGTGTATAGACATTAAATTTCCCAGTTTATCACTTTATGGTCCCCAAGAACATGTATGCCTTTTTTTCCCTCTACCATACCTATATAGTATAATTCTAATAATAAGATTTTGGGGATTATGTTTTATAGTAATTGGAAAAAAATCTACTTGAGACTTATAATCAGTTTCCTTTTAAAGTATTTTCAGAATTATTAAATTCAAATTTTTTAGAAGCTGCTAAACTTCTTTGACTTAGTATGTAAGTCTTTCAGTGTTAAAGATGCATTTTTCAGTAGTCCTTCCCACGTGTAGTTTTATTTATGCTAGACAGCTCACTAAAAAAGTTTTTGGAGACATGACAAGGTCTTGCTATATAATCCAAGCTGACCGCCAACTCACTTTTTTGCTACCTCAGACTTCTGAGTGCTGAGATTACAGGCAGTGCCACCATGCCCAGCTCATCACCAAAAGTAAACTATAGGCATTATTATATAGTGGAAGTCATGCAAGTCATAAGAACATGGCTTCTGTTTTCATTGCTTCAGCAGTGTTATTTTAGGCAAGGTGCCTCTTTTCAGTTTTGTCATCTATAAAATGAATGGGAAATGTAGAAGGATCATTGAATTTCATTGTAAGATATAAATCATGTAGTGTTACTTTGGATTTTTAAAATGCTTTTAAACTGTTGGAAAAAAACCCATAAAATAACCGTGGTTTTTATATATTATGGGAATAAAGAAAACCCTTTTACTGCCAAGAAAGAAATGAGGTCTCTCTTTATAATACTGTATATAAATTTATCAATCGTCTCAATTGCAGTACAGACCCCATAAGTCAAGGACTTTTGTTTTATGAATTACTGTGTAGAACAGAGTCTGGAACATAGGTGGGATCCTTAAATTATTTATAGGTAGATGAAATCATTGAATGAATCATGAAAAAAGGAACATAATTATGTTATATTAGAAATAGTTCATTTAAATGGTTATATCCTGCCTTTTCTAGAGAAGAGTTTAGATGTTTTAAACCAAGATCACACAATAATAATAAAATAATCATAAAGCTTAAATAGAAACATATTTTCAGGCAAAGAAACAGAAGTATGAAAAGAACAGAGGCAGAGCTGCCAGCATAAGAACTCCAGAAGGAAACTAACTCAAGGTTAAAGCAGAGATGGTTTTAAACCAGCCTGATCTCACTAATTTCATGCCAACTCTGTAACTAGGGTTATGTGATAAAAAAGGTATTTTTCTGAAAGTTATTCCAAAAGTTTTATCATATATGGCCTATTTTTTAAAATAAATACTGAATAATTCAAGGGCTGATTAGAAGTAATAGTCCAATATTTACTAGGCACATTTTAAGCCTCAGATACTGTGCTTAGTATTTTGTAAACAATATTAGATGTAATGTTTATATGAAATCTTTTGAAATAGATGCCATCATTTCTATTGTTTTCATTTTTCAAAGAATAAAATGGAGCTGAAAGTGCTTATGTAATAATAAAATAATCATAAAGTTTAAATAGAAACATATCTATCTGTGGACATACTACTAAGTGACAGAACCATGAGTGGTAGAGCTGTAACTCAAGCTTTGGTTGGCTTGACTCCTGCAGTGCTTTTTCCCTCTTCTATTCATGTTGTCACCAAGCATTAACTCTGTGATGATAGAGAAATAGGATCTAGTGACATATGTTTGTTAGCATGGATCACCTGTTTTCAAAAAAGTAGAAAGGACAAGGTGCTCAACACTACATCTACATGAACATAGTTTAAAAATCATTTATTTTTAGTCACAATGTAGAAAAATTTAAACTTTATAGCTTCTTCAATTCCAGGTAAAATATAATGTTGTACTATGTCTTTTAACTCAAAATGCAGAAGAAAAATTTCTGGTCAATTAAAAATTTTCCAGAAATAAATTCAGAGACTGCTTATTAAAAATTTACTACAAAAATTATAATAAAAACTTCCCAAATCAGTTGGGGGGAAAAAGGCATAATTTTGGTGCTTAATATATATGTGGCTTTGCAAATAAATTCTAGGCATCAAGCTTATTAGTTAGTATTTATATCCACTTCCCCCCACCCCCAGGAAAACTAAAAGACATCAGGATAAATAATATATAAAGCTGGGTATGATTGTACATGCTTGTAATCTCAGCACTTGGGAAGCTGAGACAGGAGGATCACCAGTTCAAGGCAGTCTGAGCTACATAGCAAGTTTGAGGGGAGCCTAGACTACTTAGTGAAACTCTGTGTTAAAAGAAAAAAAGTATATAAATTGGTGTTCTTAAATTTTCATTGATTATGAAGTAGAAATAATTTATGAAGACCTACCTCTATACAGTGTTGTAAATTTAGTAAATATCAGTCACATTCTGTGATGATAGTTTTAAGAGAAAGCATACTACAAATAAATTGACCATTACAGAATTTGTCTATTAGCCAAAAAAATTTACCTCAGTGTAACTTCCTTAGTTTATTACAAAAAATAAAAGATGATAATAGAGAAAGTATCCCATAATTTAGCAACTGTGTGTTGTCTTGTGTGGCTTTTAGCACGTGGCTTTATTCCAAACTTATGTGACCACTGAAGCACTGATAATTTAATACCTACCTTCATGGCCACTTTTGAAGTGGATGGAGTATGACTAGCTGTTACTTAGGTTAACAAATTAGTGGTAGGTCTAGAACTGAATATTGCTGTGGAAAATGAGAATATATATTTGCCTATAACCCATATTTTACTCACACTCTTTCTCAAAATATATAGTTTTACATTTATGGAGTTCTATCATATGTGACCTGATTTTTTGCCTCTTTATGATAAAGCAGTCTCAGTTATTTTAAATGCATCAGATGGCTGTTAACTGAGATAAATATAAGTACATTGTATCTGGACCTAGAGCCAAACACAGTGTACAATCTATTAAAACAAGAATGCAGTGCAAAACAAAAGAAAAAAAGATAATTTAGAAGACTTCAATGCTGCTATGCAGGTGTCTAAAGAGCATTTATATAAGTGAATGAGGGTAGAATGTGCTAAAGAATATTGAAGTAGTTAAGGGTCATGTTAAGCATTGTTATTTTGTGTTGGATGGAATTTGTGTAATAGCTCTTACAATCTGTGTCATCTTCTGATCTCTGGAGAAACATCATAGGACTGGCAATAGTGTAGGTCAACATTTGGCCATGTCTGAAGAAGTGTGATCTTCTGGAGGTTCTGGTAAAGTGACACATTAGTGACCAATGGGGACTGGGTGCCGATTAGTACCTCTGAGACAGTGCATGAGCAGCACTGCAGCTTGTAAAATACATGCTTCATTGTCCAGTTTTGATTAGCAGGCTAATGATTAAAGGATTATTAATTAATTGTATATAGAGATTGTGATTTAGCCTGGCTTCTAAGGTCATATCACTAATACCATCCAAATGACAAAAAAACAATTTCCTTCTGGTTTTGATATGTGAGCAGAGAAGATGATTGTTCTTGGTAGAAACATGTAGCATTCTGAAGTTAGGTTATTAGATTTTGTGCTAGTGAATTTTATTAAAACTTTTTCTAATTTTAAAGGTAATATATGTTCAGTGTAAAAATTTTGGAAAATTACATGAATATTTTTAAATCCAACAATTACAGCTATGAAATTTTTATAGACACATTTCTATTTGTGCATTTTCCTACAAGCATAGACATTTTCTTTTCAAAAAAAAATTTTTTTTGTTTTGTTTTTTGAGATGGGGTCTTGCTGTGTAATTCAGATTGATCTGGAACTTTCTACATAGCCCACACTGGCCTTGAACTCATAGTGATCCTCTTTGTCTCAGGCATGTACCACTACACCCTGTTTGCTCATACATTTTTTTAAAATAATTATTATTTTATAAGCTCTCTAAGATCATACCATATTTTATTTCCATTTTCCCTATTTCAGATTTGATAACTTCTTGGATACAGAGGAAAAGATCTCTATAGGCAATTGTTTTGTTTTCTCTTCTATTCTTTCCGTAAAATAAATCCCTAGAATTGGATGATTATGTCTCTGTAACATTGAAACAAGGCTAGAACTAGGGTAAGGGAAGGGTGACTGTTACCATTGGCACAAAACTAAAGAGAGTGGCAAAAAAACCTCTTGTCATTGAAACAAATAATTTTCATTTCCTTATGAGACAGGGTCTCGCTGTATGTTCCAGGCTAGCCTTGAACTCACTGTGTAGCCTAGGCTGGCTTTAAGCTCACAGCAATCTTTCTGCCTTACGTCCTAATTGCTGGGATTATAAGCACATGCCATCGTGCAAGGCTGAAATAAATAACATGCTTAAAAGTTAAAATTAGTGCAGAAAAACCCAATCCACAATGAGCCATATATAGTATCAACTAGCTGTGAAACAGGTTCCCAGGTTAGAAATATATTTACTTTTAAGACTGGGAATGTGGTTTGGTGGTAGAGCCGTGGGTTCCACCCCCTGCACACATCCCTCTCCCCAACATGCACATGAAGAATTAGAAATGTGTTCAGACTTTTCTAAAGTAAGTGTTTAGACTTTTAAAAATTCTTTGTCATCCTTCAGATATAGAACTAATATAAATGTAATTCCATAATTAAACTCTTGTAAGAAGTTTTTTTTTTCCTTAGGTACTTAGTAGGTACCTACTTCTGAAGATAAGGAAATACTGTTTTATCAGTGGTATAGTGCAGGGGCCAGTTAAACTTCTGCACAGTGCTAGATATTTTTGGCATTTTAAATTTTGGATTGTAGAATCCATTGCCACTGCTTAGTTTTGGCATTGAGGAGCAAAAGCCACCATACCCGAGAATGTAAGTAGCGTGGTTATATTCTAATAAAATGTTACTTAAATTTAAATTTTTTGTAATTTTTATGTCACAAAATATTCTTTTGGTTTGGTTTAAACTATGTAAAAATGTAAAATCAATTCTTAGCTGTTAAGTTCCATAAAAACAGATGGCAGGTTGGATTTGATCTGTGAGCTATAGTTTGCTAGCCCAGCAAAGAATATTAGCTTTCTGTGTAATTTAATTTAGCTTCAGAATGGTGCAAAAACCATATGTAGTCAGTAGAAAACATTTGAATTTGAATTTTGTTCTTTTCCTGGGCTAGCAGTGTGCAGTCCAGTAATCTCTAGGGAACCCAGGCAGGGTGGATGGGCTTCAGGTCCCAGTGAGCCTTCCAGTCCTGAAAGTAAACATCTGCTGTTGTACAGGGTGCAATAATATTTGGTAGGTGAGGCCCACTAAATGTATAACCGACATATGGTATTTTCAACTGAGGATGAGTTTATTAGAATGTAAACTCACTGTAAATCAAGCATAAATATGTAAAAAATTTTCCTTAAATTCATAGTTTATTCCTTTTTTATGTATGTATTAAGGATGGTTTTATAAATTTGAAGATGAAAATCCGTCTTGAAAAATACTTTCTACAAAGATAATTTGGAAGTTATCTTTCAAGTACTTTTCAGCTTTTGTTTGCTTACATGTTTAGTGTTAAGAATTTTATTTTTTAAGTTTATTATTTTTATTTTAAAGAGAAAAAAATAAAAATAACAGTTTCAAAATAGGTTACTAGAGAGTTCTGAGAATTTTAAAGAAAATAACTGGAGAAAATTCTTTAATCAAAGACTTCTTCTCTATTCAACTTTTTCTTGTCCACAGGTGGAGACATACTACGCCTTGACACACTATTAGAATGGTGGAGAGAAAAGAATGGTTCCTTCTGTTCCCGGCTTATTATCATATTAGACACTGAGAATTCAACCCCTTGGGTCAAAGAAGTGAGAAGGGTTAATGATCAGTATATTGCAGTGCAAGGAGCAGAAATGGCAAAGACAGTAGATATTGAAGAAGCTGACCCACCACAGCTGGGTGACTTTACAAAGGATTGGGTTGAATACAACTGCAACTCTGGTAATAACATCTGCTGGACTGAAAAGGGACGCACAGTGAAAGCAGTATATGGTGTGTCGAAACGCTGGAGTGACTACACTCTGCACTTGCCGACAGGAAGTGATGTGGCCAAGCACTGGATGTTACACTTTCCTCGTATTACATATCCACTTGTGCATTTAGCAAATTGGTTATGTGGTCTGAACCTTTTTTGGATCTGCAAGACTTGTTTTAGGTGCTTAAAAAGATTAAAAATGAGTTGGTTTCTTCCTACTGTGCTGGACACAGGACAAGGTTTTAAACTTGTCAAATCTTAATTTGGGCCCCAAAGAGGGTATTACTGAGAGTTCATATTACCAGTTATCACTAACTTGCCATGTTTTTGTATTCTGTATTTTTATTTGTGGAAAATATCTTGCTACTACTGTAGCTGCTTTCACTTTGTCTTTTCTCAAGTAATTATTGGATTTTGCAGGTGTTGGGAATAAGCATTATTTTATATTAAAAGTATGCAAGACTATGTAAATGCATAAGAGATGTTAAAAACAGTGCACTTTCAGAAATGTTCGCATTTGCCTCTAATTAGAAAACAGTTGTCTGTACCCTACAGTGGCCGGTGAAGAATTACTAATGCCTTGTTTTCTAGGCATACATTAGAGATTGTAGATCTGACAGATTTGTTTACTGTTTTAAAACTACCAGTTTACTAATAAATTTCTTTTTTGTGGACAGTTAGTCTTGAATTCAAGGCCATTTGAAGAACTATAAACATTTGTTAAAGAAGGAAGAGGTCTACCCAAAATGAATGTGAAATTTGCTTATGCTTAGTCACATTTGGGTATTTTGGTTGTGAACTGTTACCAGTATAGCAGAGAAGTTCAAATTCCCTTTTAGATCAAAACATTCTTCATGTAGCTAATCATAAGAAGCTGGAGCCAACCAGTTTTTCCTTCATGCACAGTGAAGGCTGTAAAAGCACTGGTAATTTTAAGAGTTTTTTCTCAGGGTAACAATGTTTTCTTAATGAACAGTGTTTAAGCTACAAATTTCTTGCAAATAAATTGTCTTTTCAAATAGTAGTCTTATAAAAGAAATTTAGCATTTTCTCATTGTCTGAGTCAGTCGGTTTAAGTATTCAAAAAGCATTTTCAGCTCTCTAGTGTTAATATGAAAATTATTTTTTAAGTTCCCATTTGTGATAACATTTTTGCTATTGAAGTTAAAAGGATAGGAAAAAAGTCATTTTTCCTTGTATGCATACATTACATAAAAAAGTATTCATGTTTGCAGTTCTAGTTTTTAAAACTTAGTGTTTTGTCTTAGTAAAACAGGCAGTGATCAGGCTATCTCCTAAGAGGTAATTTATTTCATATTCCCTTCCAATGATCCTTACATTCTAGATTTCCATCTTTGAGAAATATCAAGAGGCAAATATAATTAAATTGGGAGATAATCTAATTTTTGTTTCTTAGTGACTTTTCACCATTGAAGCCATTTTTCCGAACTCAGAAGAAATAATGCCTCTACCATTCTCTACTGGTGACTTAAAAAAACTGAAGTTTAGTTAGGAATAAGTCACTCAGTGTATGGGAACTTGTAGACCATGATCTATGCAGCATTGTTATAGTCTGATTATTTCTGTGTTTCAAATATGATTTTCTTAAAAACTTTGAATAAAATTTTGTTAAAAAATAATTTTTCACTTAATGTACAATGAATTGTTACTGAATGTTTTAGCATATTAAAATTAATAGTTATAAAACATGACCATGTGTTAAAATTCATGTTTGGTGGCAGGTTGTTTTGAAAATTTTCAATATTTGATTAAAAGTCTACTAGCACCATAAAATAGTATAACACTTCACTGTTGTTTAGAAATGATATAATAGAAAAGCCACATGTTAAAAGCATTAACTTATAGCATCAAAAAAGTTAATGTTTAGTTAAATCTCCTTTTTGATTTCTTAACCAATGGGCATCAAATTAGCTCTAACTAAAGCATATGTCTTCACTATGAGAAAACCAAATAAAAACAGAAGTATTTTTTACATTCTTTATAATGTAAAAAATTCTACATTCTTTATAATGTAGAAGTATTTTCTACACTCTTTATAATGTAGTATTGTTAGTACTAAAAATTAACTAAAAGATGACAATTTTACCCACCCCCAAAGTTTTCTTTTTTTTTTTTTTAAATGTATGTACTATCTATAATCATGATCTGTGAAAGAACAACCAAAACAGGCCTTCAGGCTGAAAACATGAGAAGCCAACTTACTTACTAAAGGTTACTAAATAACCACTTTGATGAATTTTCCTTCCAAAAAAAGAACTATAGATGACTCTTTAGGATGGTGAAGTTGCCAATTTTGAAACATTACTAATGTAGTATAGAGAAATTTTATTAAAAGGATAAAGTGGTGTTAACTAAAATTTTTAAAAAATTTTAACAATTCTTTTTTTTTTTTTTTTTTGGTACAGAGGATCAAACACACTACCTTGCACTTGCAAAGCAGGCACTTGTACCACTGAGCTAAACTCCCAGCCCCCAAATTTTAACATTTAGACTAACTTGCTTATGGTTGTATTTATGAAGCAGTTACTTGAAAGGAATTGGTTCAAGGACACTTTACCATTCTACTAAGAAGAAAGAGACAACAAAAATATTTTTCAGTGTAATTCATCTTAATATTTGTGTTCTTATATGATATTTTGCTAAAATCACAAAAATACTGTCCCCTGAAATCATCATTTTAAAGTGTGCATCATTGTGCGATACTAATTTATCAAATTCTCTATCCTCAGTAGCTTGTTAGTTCTGTTGTCATTGCATTAAAAAAATTTTAGTTTGATCTACTATCTTGCTGTTAATAAATTTAAAATTCTACAGAAAAGACTTTTTAAAGAAATTTTTTAATAATCAGTTTACATAAGCTCCACACTTTAAAATGCATTTTATATAATGCAATCTTCTTTAGAATCTCTTTTGTTTGTAACTTTTGACTTATATGGATTTGCTGTTTAGGGTGCTTCTTTTTTATGTACTGTATGTTCCTCCACATTTAGTGCCTAGTCTCTTTGGACATAATATTCTACATTACCTTTTTACAGCTGATATAGTTAATATCACATGTGCCAGAAGAAAATGTTAAACTGTGTGATTATTTGAGAATAACTGGTCAAAAGAATTTGATCTGTCAGGGCTTGTAAATATCTCTTCTAGACTATTAACTCTTGTTGGTAGAGGTTTACACATTTTGTTATTTCTGCACATGGTTATCCAGAAGAATGCCTTGCACATAAAAGAAAGTGTTTAATAAATATCTTTGACCAAGTAAGTGAATTAAGAATCCTAAGAACTATAATAACTTGATTGTAAGTTACTACATTTTCTTTATGACATTCTTTTTATGGATATTATTTCAAGATTATCACTAAGCAACTAAGAGGAAAACGTAACTCATATTTGAAGTTAAAAGAGTAATAAGTGTCGAGATTAGGTAAGGAAAATTTATGTTGCACTGACTTACATGAAAACATAGCTAATATCACACACCAAAAAACAAAAAACCCCTCATGCTTGTGGTTGGAATTCCTGTCCATTATATTTCTAATATAATTTAGTCTCATTCTGTTGTAGTCAAGGTTTGCAAGGAAATAGATTCACTACAGGACATATAATTTATAGTATAGTATAATATAATATTCACCCAAAAGATCAAATGTAGATGAGTGCGAGAGATTTGTCCACATGATGGAGACCCAAAAAGTCCAGCTGAAGGCCTTGGTCCCACAGCAATGCCCTGCATGAGTCCAGCTAGGGCCTAGAGCACACAACAATGTGTCATGCAAGTCTGTATCAAGAATATCTACTGGGAAGGCCCAAAGGCCAGTGGTGGAGGCTACAAAGTCTGCACCAGCACAATGATGGAAAGGATCTGCACTGGAGCCAGGAAGTGACACTCAAGGACCAGAGCTCCCCTAAAGAGAGCTGCAGCCATCATCAGCAACACTGATGACCCAAGCTCCTGTGATGACAACAGCTGAGTTTATACTGGGAGAACCAGTGTGACAAGCTTCTCCATGAAATCCAATAGCAGCATGCCATCTTCCCCTCCAGTTCTCTTTTATTGCAGCTGGCAACAATCTTCAGGTGGGCCTTCCACATCCAGAAGCATGTTGGTTCAGTTCAACTGGATGTGACAAGTTGACAATTCTTTAATCTTCCACACACATTTCCCTCCATTTCATGTATGTTTGAGATTTATCACAAAGGGAACTTACTGTAAATTAAAATATAAAGTCTGAATAGTAAACCCATTCACAACAGATTAAGGCTAAGCTAGGGAAACTATCTCATTTTCAGAGTATCTTCTCTAGCTATAGTACAGAACATTAAGCAGTATAAATTGAGGAACATGCTGTTGATAAAGTCATCCACATTTATGTTTAATAGGAAATACTATTAACCCAAACTAGAGTCACAATAGAAAATTATGGGCTCACCAGCAAGGATTTGGGTCTTTTTTTTTTTTTTTTAGTATCTAACAAAACATTTTGATTGATTCAGAAAGTCAAATTGACCAATTATTTTGTGTGATGACCTCACAGTATAAGTTTGAACTTAAAGACGTGAAAACTTAGAAGATGTGGATAATTTTAATAAATTTTATTGAGCAGTCTTGTCCTAAAAATACTGATTTATCCCAAGTTAAAGATTTTTAGCAGTGTGCCAGAGATAAATGAGGAATCTGCTGTTTCTTTAGACCAGCAATATTTACCCTGTGTCAAGTAAGATATTTTACGTTAAAATAGTTACCAACATAAGGAGCAAAATTTGCATTAGTTTTAAATTTAAACTATAATACTGAAATCAATTTTAATCTTGTAGCAGATCATTTGTTTTATCATCTTTGCCATCAAACACTGAAAAATCTTTAGACGCAATGTTGGATTTAATTATATAGGACATTTTTCTTCAATCTTTTGTCTTATGGGTTGGAATGCAGACAGCCCTATGAGTTTTCACTAAGCATTTCACTATATACATACATATATATGTTTTATATATATATATAATTTCAGATGTATGCTATTTTATTGAAGTTTTATAGTGGTTATTTCTAGGTTCTTGGAAATCCTTAGAGGTTTTTCTTGATAAGTATTGGTAAGGAAAATGGGGTAGGAATTTTCATTTGTAATTCATATCCATGTGTATTGGTATCCTTTTCTTCTACCTAATTGGAAGATACACTTGCTCCAGCCACTAGGGGCTCAATGCCTTTGAAATCCTTTCTTCCTTTCCATATAAAACAATTTTATCCATAAGAACAATAAAAATGATTGTGACTATACTCTTTACTGTGTTCTAGGCACTGTGTAAACACTTTTATGTATATGATTTCATTGAATCTCCCCTACCACATTATTTGCCAGATACTTATATAAACGAGGAAACTTATGCAATGAACGTAGGTACCTTTTCTGAAATGGCACAGCTATGTCTAAGAATTGTGTGTCTAACCAGTTTGAGATCAAAATCAGTCCTTAACATCAGCACTGGCTCCAAACTCTTTACTACCTAATAATCCTATCAAATTTATTCAGTGTCTCTTCTGACACAATATGGAATGAACATTCTCAAGGCTTTAGAGTAGTAAAATCCTCCTTCAATCCTATATCAACCCATAAACAGATCTCTCTCCCTCCTTTCTATCTCTATCTCTATCTCTATTTCTATCTCTATCTCTATATCTCTGTCTCTATATATGTCATAGCCAGATTGATATTTTGCATTTAGTCTCCCATTTTCCAGCTTCTAATAGATCTTCTATCCATGGCCATGTGAATTTTACCCACAGCTCTCCCAAAAATATTCTTACTGATTCAACAAAAGACCTTCATATTGTCAAAGAAATAGACGTTTTAGTTGATCTTTAGAGCATTTATTAACTACTTTCTGTTTCTCCATCTTTAGCTTCTGTAATAGAATTCTTCATATTCCTTCTACTGTGCTCACATCTTGCTATGTTGGCATGTTTTGCAAACCCATATTTCTGTTCTTACTAGCACCTTGAGTACCCTTTCTACTACCTACTTTAAGTAATCTTATCTACTTTGGCATCTCAGCTATATTCTTCTGTTTATTCTCAAGTATTTATTTCAGCCTAGATGTGTCTGGCACTCCAGGCACATGTATATGGTCATTTACAGAGAACATTTAACTCCATAGACTCCTCAAACTCAACTGTCTAAATCAGAGCTCTAATTTATCCTCCAAACTGCTTTATTTCCTCTGTTCATGTATATATGAATGGTAGCACTCTCAGTTGATTACCAAACCAAAACATGAACTTAATTCTTGATTTTCCTCATGCCTACATCTAATTAATTTCTAAGTCCTGCCAATTCCTCTCAATATTTTATGTAGCCATCCACTTGTTTCATTTGACTGCCTTCACCATGTAAAAATCTTTCACTATTTTCCCATCATTTTTATCTGGTCTTTTCCCCTCATCTTTCAAGTCTCACTTTGCTCCAGTATGACCTTTGAGTTTGTGCCAAATAATCTTTTCATACTTGTGTGGGCATATCAGACCTCCCTTGTGACCTGGCAGCTTTCAGTCTCTAACCACCTTCATTTCAGCGGCTCTCCTATTGTTAAGAACTATTTGTAAATAGCACAAACTGTGATTTTAAGAAATAGTTCTACTTGTGTTAAAAACATGCTGGTCTCAAAATATGTTAATCAGAATTGGCAGGTGGGTAAATAGCGCTGGTAGCATATATTTGGAATGCGAAGAGTGTTCCCATATGTATGAATCAGGCCTGCTTCCAGGAGAGATGTTTAGAGAGGCCTGCACAGTGATTAACATCTACTTGATTGAACTGGCTTTCTGCATTATCGGTCACCAAGACAATATGTTCGAGATTAACAGCTCATAGAAGGTGCAAAGGAAGTCTGTAGATCTGGTGGGGAGCCAAGGGGGCTAGGCTAGGGCTAGGATAAGTGATACAATATCACTAAGTCACTCTGTAATCACCAGCAGAAACTTGCCACCTGAGCTTTGCTAAAACATAGGCTAATCTATTGCCCAGAGAGAGCTGCAAAACAGGATAGAAAACATGAAGTCCAGTGGTAAAATAAGCAGCTTCTTGCAAACCATTCACCGTCTTACTTGGTGATTTTCTTTGATGCATCAGCAGCACTGCCAACACCCAGAAGCACTAAGCACTTTCCATGTGGGCTTCTGTCCTTACAATAAGGTTTACTAATTCAGAAAGACTAGGTACTGTGCTTGTTACCATGCAGGATTCTTCCCACTCTGTGCTGTCTAGTACCTGGTCCAAGACCTGCTAATTCTGCTTTAAAAATGACGGAGAATTACACTAGAGGGATCATACCCTACTCCCATTCCTGAACCTTTGAAAAAAATGGCATCACCGGCCTGGGTAATTCCACTCAAAAGGTAGAAATGACCCATCTTCAGAGAGATGGGACCCATGTACTACTTCTACCCTTACTTTCCAAAGCAGTTATCAGCCAACTCCCAACACTAGGCCTAAAGCTCACTCTTGCCAGGAAGCTCAAGGATTGTTTGAGAGAGAACTTTCTGCACCTCTTTATGTAAATAGCATCAGGTGATTTCAGATGGGAAGTGCTTTGTGTTTACTGCTTTAAGAATTTAACATCAAAAATACAATTTGTCAGCAGATATTCATTGCAGCATCCAGATAAGAGGCAACTTTGTTAACTTTGAAAGTGTGAGAGCTTTTGTTTGTCCCAGAGGTGAGTTCACATTTTAGCTCTGGAAGGTAAGGAAACTCAAAATTTTCAGTCCTGAGACGCAGTCAAGACATGAGGATATGGCACTTGGGGCAATTCGTACTTAGCTCTAGAAGTGACTTTTGGAAATGGCAGTAAGCTTAGGATGGCTATACAGTGAAAATTGTAGCTCGCCTGGAATTTGTAACAGTGTAAAAAGCTTAGCCTGGAATCCTAAAATACATCATCAGGACATCTGGTTAAGACAGCTTCAGGGTCAGAGAAAAACTACTTTAAGAAACTAGAGGGTTTAGTAATGGCACCTTTGCCCTAATTCGAGACAGTGGGAAGAGTCTGATATTGGGATGTGGTGTCCCAGGAACTTAGCTGCTGACTGGTAGGTGAACAAAAGGAGCAAGGAGCCAAGACAGGGCTCTTGTGAGCCACAATAGAAGAAATGTAAAGGAGACAAAGAAAGTTGTAATTTTAAAATTGTGCTAAAAAAGCAAAACAAAACAAAAAACCCACAGCTTCAGGACATAAACTTTCCTTTTTGAGAAATTCACTTAAAAAAAAATAGCAAGACTTTCAAGGATATAACAAACCTACATATTGGGTACTAGGCTTGTGCTTTTTACCTGCAAATCGCCCTTGCTCATACAGACCTCTGTCCTCAAGGAAGCAGCAATATTTGTGGACAGCATATCTCAATTTCAAACAGATGAATGGTTTGCATTCTAACCTAACCTGTCAAATGGGTGACCTGACAGGCAAAAGGAATGCAAATCTGAGTTCCCCCACTCTAAAGACACCCCCAAGACAATATAAAAACTCTAAACCACCCACTATAATGCATCTCTGCTGAGAGCCCATACTCTATTCTCTTGAGTGTGTACTTTGAAAATTTTCCCTAAAAAACTTCTTTATTTTTCTCAATGATGTGTCTTGTAATTTTTTTCTCTATAACCAATCAGTATCCCTACAACCTATCCTGTAGGTAGTGTAAATTGAAGCCCCCATCTTCTTTTTTGGGGGGAACTCCCTTAGACTGTCTCATGATACTGGTAGATAAATTATTTAGTAGAAGAGATGATATTGATAATATTAATAATACTAATTTATATTAATATTAATTATTTAGTAGAAGAGATAATATTAATAGTATTAATATTAATTATAACCATCTATTAATAATAACATATTACTAAATGAGAACTATGCAAACTGTTAAACTGAGCATGTTTCAGAAGTTGAGCAAAATGAGAGAATTCAGCTCTGGTACCACAGAACAAACAATGTGAATAAGGGCAATAGAGATTTGAAGATGGTGATGCAGAGAAGTCAGAAAAGGGGAGAAAAGATAGATATTTTTTAAGGTCCTAGAGTTAAACTAGTATAGTTCTTATGTATAATCAGGGCGTATGAAGTATAATCACACTATTTTTTTTTTCAGTACCGGGGATCGAACTCACAATCTTGTGCTCATTAGGCGCTTATACCACTGAGCTAAATCCCTGGTCCTCATATTATAATTTTATTTAAATTTATTTGATAGTCTTAATTCTTTCTTGTTGGTCGGATGAAAACTGAAGCTACTTCATTGTTTGTTTTCTTGGGCATCTTTTGAAGATTCACTCTCAGTTTGGTAATGAGAATGAATGCTTCCATGCCAAGGATTCCATCTTCATCATTACAGTTACTCCTGTATCTTCTAGCTAGGAAATCTAATAGTTACAGCTTCTTTCTCTCTCTCTCTCTCTCTCTCTCTCTCTCTCTCTCTCTCTCTCTCTCTCTCTCTCTCTCTCTCTCTCTTTCTCTCTCCTTCCTCTCTGTTTATTGCATTCTTTTAGGCTATGGGTAACCCTTTCACAAATTACCCTGGGCATGTGTGCAGATCTGCAGCTACCTTACGTTTCTCAGTATCTGATCAGTCCTCTGGTTCTTCAAATTTCTCAAGCAAGAGTCAACACCAGTTCTTTGTGCCTGCCAACTACAGAATCATGTACTACTTCCTCTGAGGGTTCCAATTCAAGTCCTTTGCTAGGATTTGAAATGAGAGGTAGGTGTGCCATTCCTCCTGTTTTTATTCTCTACTGCTCTTTTATGCCCACTATGGGTTAAGAGACTTAGATTAGAAGTCATTATACTTTTCTACTTTCTCACTCTGTCATGATTACTTTTTTCTTCTTTTCTTTTTCAGTGGGTTCTTTCTGCTTATGCATTCCTTTCACCAGCAGTAACAAACTTCAACTATAATAGGAAAAATATTCTTTTCCCAACTGCAACAAAATAGAAAATATAACATCAATCGAAAACTTGGGAGGATGTAAGAAGAAAAGTATTACTGGATTGAAGTATTTACTTAGAATACTAAATGCAGAGACATGATATTTTCATGGGGCATAAATAAATATTGTAAATATCTCAATTCCTTATAGAGTAGTAAAATAAATTTAATAAAACCAAAACATAACCTAACCATAGTCAACTATGATCTGAATGTTTTGAGTTTTTTCTTACTTTTCTAATTTTGACTATGGATGTGTTTAAATATTTTATACCTTTAAAATAATTTAAAATATAGTAAGGAAATCAAATCCTACTGAAAAATTCATAATGACAACATTTCTGCTCAAGTTCTATTACCAAGAAGAAATTGATACTATTTATACTAGTAATTGATCCTATGTCTGAAACTAGTATACTATTTCATAATTTATAGTTTCAGCATTTTATCAATCAATTTTAGGTATTACTGATGACTAAAAAGAGATGAAAGCTTATTTCATTACACAACTTCTACTTCCTCATTTTTCCAAAAAGGTTTATAAAATTTTGTTTCCTCTCTTGCTTTTCTTATCTTTTTAATATAATTAAAACTCTAATTCTCATTTCCTCCTTTCCATAATGAGAATTCTCATTATGAACTCTGTATCTTGCCTCCTAGCCTTTTCTTCATCTATTCCTTCCCCTGTTGCCTTCAGCTTGTCACTGTGGTCTCTGGTAACTGATTATAGTTTATCTCTGCTAAATTTAATGGTTGATTTTAAAAGAAAATAATTATGCAGTGACTTTATTATCATTTTAAGAATAATATTCATTACATAGACAAAGAAGCTGTGACTTTTTTCCTGTTTTGAATGATTTCCCCCTCTCAGAGTTTCTGATTGTCTCCCTTCACCCCAACACCTGAAATCCTCCTAATATTTCTTTACATTGATCTGGTTTAGATCTAAAATGCCTTCCCAAAGTCTCATGTATTTGGAGGGGGCTTTGCAAGGTGACTGGATTATGGGGGCACTAGGTGTCCACGAATTGATCCACTGATGAATTCATAGCTAAATGTACTATCAAGAGGTGGGCCAGGTTAGAGGCTAGCGAGACACAGAAAGGTCTATCTTCCTTTCATTTTTTCTGAGACTTAAACATTTTTACCTTGCTTATGAATACAGTAATAGCTTCACACTGGCTAGAATAAAGGCTTCAAGTTGCAAAACTTCACCAAATCCTTGACTGCCTATGAGTGTCCCTAAAGTGACTATAATCTTCATTAAATTCTTTCTATCTGGTATGTGCAAATGGCTCCCTGGCTTCTGCAACAGATATCCTTTGTTATCTAGTGAGGATATTCAAGGATTTAACCCTGGGTAAGTGCTTGCATACTTTTGGTTAATCATATTGGCTATAATAGATTAAAAAATCCTTTCTTAGGCCCAAAAGGCTTTGAATAGTCAAAGAAAAGCTTCATTTAAATAATTTATTGATCTTTGATCCTTGGGCAGTCACTGACCTTTCATTTTTTTACCTTACACATATAGGAATGGAAAACTAAAGAAGATAGTAAATATCATATTTACATTGAGCTATTCACAAGAGGTAGAAAATAAAGAAATCAATGTTCTCTTATTTTAGAAGTTTAGAAATTATTGTTTTTGTTTGAATACAGTCTATAGGGAATTGTGTGGTTATTACTAGTGAGCTTTTTCCTTTTGCACAGAACATGTTTATAATGAATTTTATAACCTTAGCAATAATGTAAAATAAATAATTAATCTGATTAGAATAAAATTCTTTAAAATTTCATCTCAACATATCACAGTGTAATTGAAGAAAAGACAAAGAAAAATCTAAAGCAATTTGTGTTTTTTTTTAGAAAAGGGAAGATCATTTTAAAGACAAAATATATGTTGAGAGCTCTAACTTATCAACAACAGAAAAATCAAGATCTAATAGAATTAAATAGTTAACATACTATAACAAAATAATGACCACATAGAATCCTATGGCTAGCAAAAATATTCTTTAGAAATAAAATCACTGTCAGTCAATAGCTAGAGAATTTGATACTAGAAATTCTTCAAGAGAGAAATAAATATATTATTTGGGCAGATACCTATTTGAATGTTAGCTAAGAAGTCAGAAAAAAAAATACCAAAGAAAGCCAGAAATAAAGGGGTTATCTCATACCTCTACCCTTCCCTTCAACCCCTTTTCCCTAGTTTTTTACAAAAACTTTGTTTCTATTTTTCTTGCTTTTCCAAAAACAAAACAAAACAAAACAACAGCAACAAAAAATATCAAGTTACACCATATACAGGTACAAATTCTCTATAGTGAATGCAATCATTATGTATACCTAAAATGAACAAAAAAAACTTAATAAAAAGGATTAATCTAAATGGAATACTAAAAAAATAAGATTTAGGCATTTAAAATACATAGAAAATTAAAATAACATATACAATGGCACACTAGTTATATTTTCCTGTGGTAAGTTTAAACTACTAGTTAATTTGTTGTTTCTAAAATAGAATATTGCCTCTCTTTCAGACTAACAGAAGAGAAATAATGGAATACAGAAAACTCATTACTCTACAAGACGCCAGGAAAAGAAAGAAAAACCCCAACTCTGAGCACGGCAGGCTAAATAGGAAGCAGAATAAAAAGGTAAATTTAAATCCATATTTACCGCTTTAAGACTTTTGAGGACACCACAAGGTGTGTGATGGAAAGAGTGTAACTGATTTTCTAATCTGATCTGTTTTGTCATAACAAGTCCTCTTTAATAGTTTTTAGAAGCAGAAGTTTAACATTTGCTACTTCTTGGATACTTGAAGTAACAAGAGAGCCCCCAGGAAGACTCCTTGTATCCATTATGTCTCAGTCCTCATGATGAACAGTCATAGCTTTGTGTTTCTAGTTTATGAGTGACAGTTGCCTAAGGTTGCTCAGACAGTAAGTGTGACAAACCAGTATTCAAATCAGGTCTAGCACATCCCTCATCTCCACCACAGTATATCCCCCTGTAACAATTAAGCATTCCGTGAAATTCAGTTTAGTCACATTGTTCAAATATATCCTAAATCCTTCATTATCCTGAAGAAATAGGACATTTCACCAGAACTCATCTTATTTTAAAAAAGTAAAATTCTTGAGAAGTCTCAAGTTACAAAAATAGATCCTAAAAACAAATGTACTCAACCCCACATCATGTACAAAGCTATTCATATTCAAATCAAGCATTAATGGAGGTGCTATTGTACCCTATTTTCTTCATGTGGAGTCCACATTGTATATACTTTTCAGGAGGTGCTTAGGTCTCCATTTAGTTCTGTAAAAAACATACATTTGCTTCTTGTTAAAAGCAGAGTTTTCATTCTGAAATGGTTTATAATGGAAGACATAATGTAATTACATTAGAAAACATTTCAATTTGCAAATTTATTTCCAGATAAGATTTGTGCAAAATAAAATTTAATTTATGCTAAAGGATATCAAACCTGTTAATCAATTCTCATTCAATGAATTGCCAGGAAAAAACTGGTGTTGGCTATGATTTTTTTACAAGGCACGCTTATCTTCTAACCATATTGTTTTTTAAGAGTACTTGGTCTACTTTTGTGGTCTTTCAGAAATGAGGATTGCATTATCTACTTAAAACAAAATGAGAACTCTACTGCCTAAACTATAAAAAAAGAATGAGTTGGTTGTTCTTCATTCTGGTCATTTTTTCCCAGGTACATTCATTTATTTCCTTTATTTTATTTTATTTTATGATTTTTTAGCTGCTCAACTCTTAATGGTTTCCTAGCTGTATTTTAATATTGTATGATATAATGCTGATGTGACCATAGCTAGTCCCTTGTCCATTATAAGAAAGCAAGTATGGGAAAGAAAAATCACTAGAAAAGACAAATGAATGACATATTGATTTTTGAACTGCATTTCTAATTGAAAATCTCATGCAAGAGATGAAAAGTTACCAGAAAACATGAACCACCTCATTAACTTTATGCCCAAGTTCTATCAGCAATTGATTTTTAATGCTTATGTTCATCATTTATGAGCCCTTAGCATTCTTTATATACGTCTTAAATTGGACTTTATAAAACGAACTAGCTATATCATGATACTCACTACAGAGATGAGCCAGTGTTATTTTGTGGTGAAAATTACTCATTATTAAATGTCAAATGTGGCAGCTGTAATTGCCACTTTCTTTGAAGTGACCTAAAAATTGCCAGTATATCGTGAAGTGTGCTTTTGGAAGCAAGATAATATTGCTTTCCTTTATCATATTTCTCTTGTATCTTTCAGATCAGGTTCCCAGCAGTACACAGATAGGACATATGTCCCAAAGCAATTTATTATTGATAAACAATAAACAACTCTCTTCTTCTAGTAAATTCAAAATCATCTTTCAAATTAGTCCAGCTTCTGGCAATTCATTCATTTATTCATTTGCTGTACTGGGGATTGAACCCAGGGCCTTGTTCCCTGATTTGGAAGGTTGCTACATGTCAAAGCAATGCAGATTAAAGTGAACCAATCACATTAGTTTTCAAAGTGGGTTCTAAAAATGACAGTGTTAAACAATCCATTGAGATTTATAGAGTTGCATAAAATAATTGACACCTTTTTAATAGGAAGTCATTGAAAAAACAAATACTAAAATAAATTTTTAAAAATGAATACTATTAGAAATAAGATTTTACATAGGGTTTTGTAAGCTTGCTCATAATTAACAGAACAAAAACAGTTAAAGCTAAAATTGTTCTTACTGGAACCTAGTTTAAAAATAAATTGGCCAGTTTTGGAGATACAAGTCTAATCTCAGCTACACAGAAGCCAGAGGCAGGTATCTGGTAAATCTTGTTAGAGAGGAAAGAACTAGTGAAAGTCCAGTAATCCAATAATGGTCAGCCTGAGCAATTTAGTGACACCTTCTCTCAAAATAAAACTAAAAAGGTCTGGGGGAAATAGCTAAGTGTTAGAGTGCTTTCTTAGCATGCAAGAAAGCCCTGGGTTCAATCCCCAGTATAGCAAATGAATAAATGAATGAATTGGCAGAAATTGGATTAATTTGAAACATTATTTTGAATTTGCTGGAAGAAGAGAGTTAATATGTATTAAGGCAACTTCTTTTGTTAAGTACTGACATATGTTAAACTCATCCAGTCCTTCTAATGATCCTGTGACAGAGGTACTATTATTATTCCTATTTTAGGTATAAGAAAATTTAAAAGAGAGGTAAAATGAAGTAAAAATAACTCATCCAGTATCATTAGGTAGATGAGGGATGAATTAATTTTCAGTGGTCTGTCAATGAAGCTGGATTCTGACCACTATGCTAAGCTGTATCTCTTCAAGTAAGAATTTGAATTAAATGTAAAATATTTTATTTCTTTAAGGCACAGAGACTATTCTTAGGAATTCTAGTACATGCTGGAAGGCTTAAATCTTTAAGACTGAACCAACCATTATTTGGGTTATTGAATTTTCACTGGGTTCTTTCTTCTCTAACAAGAATATTCACCAGGCAACAGAAGACTTTCAGCCTGACATTTAAATTCTTGCTCAGTGTTCTTTCATCTCATTTAATTCTCATAGCAAATCTATAGAATGCATTTCATTCTCCATTTATGTTAATACATGACATGATGCTATAGTTTGGCTCTTAAATGTTCCCCAGAGACCTGTGAGTTAAAATTTGACTCCAAAAGTTGGCAGAACCTTTATGAGGCGGAACCTAGGGAGAGGTCTTTTGGTCATGTGTGTTCTTGGAAGGATTGTGAGACCCCGAACTCCTCTTCTTCCTCTTTTTCCCTTCATAGCCATGAAATAAATGGTTTTTGCTCCACAACACACTCCTGTTGTAATGTGTTATCCTTGTCCTCCCAAAAGAGGCCTAAAAGCCATGGGGCTACATGATCATGGATTTGAATCTCCAAAACTATAGCCAAAATAAGTTTATGCTCTTTCTCAGTTAATTATCTCAAGTATTTGCAACGATGACAGAAAGTTGACTACACACAGATTTCTGTAAAGAAGCAGAAATATCACAAATACTAATTCTGAATGTGAAGGGTTTAATATATTTCCATATCATTTTTATAGATTTGTTTATAAAACTTTTTGTCATAAAATTAGAAGATTCACATAGCAACAAAAAGTTATTTTGATAGTCTTTCCTGTAATAGAGTTTTTCTAAAATAGATCTAAATTAATATAAGAGATGTGTGGGATGATTAGTTTCATATAATATGGAAATCAAGTTGATTCATACACTATTTTTAAATAAATTTTTAAAGATGTAGATTCATAAAAATAAGATTACAAATACCTGAAAAATAGAAAAAGGCCTGGGATGGTGGCCTTTCAGGCTTAATATTTTTAGCTATATTTTACTCATTTTTAAAATATTAAATGAAGTTAGTATGTGTTTCCAGTACATATTGATTACACACATTGTAAGGATTTGATACAGACACATATTGCATCTTAATCCTTTTTACTTTCCTCCCTCCATCCTCAGCTGTATTTTGAGAAAATTAGAAACAAAAACTTGTACCCAGAGCTCTTTACCCAGAAAAGTCTCCCAGCCCAGGGCCCATCTTGACTAGGGCAGTTTTACAAGCTGATCCACCAGGGCTGATCTGGCTTCAGACTATACTAAGCCTGTGCTAATTAAATGCTGCCATCATCACCATTCTTGTGTTTTGTGGAGTGGCCAGCCTTTAGGGCCATTTTAATTCTCAAGTGTCAGCGCCTTTGTTTGTTTGTTTGTTTTTGGCTGTTAGTGCTTTGGTTATTATTTAAACTCACTTGTAACACCAAACACTAAAATAATCATAAATATGATGAGATAGAAAACAATCTTTAAGGGTGACAGCTTTCCTCACATTGCAGTTCACTAACTATATGTTTACTTTTTTTCCATTGATTCTAAGCCTGGGGATTGATATTAAAGTCACTTAAAAAGTTTTTGAATAACTCATATTTTCTCATCTTTCTCTTCTACATAATTGTTACATTGAAAACTACTACTTTTGAAAAATGGAACATAAATGGCCTTTCTCCAACTCCTCACAATTTTTTTAAAAAGAATTTTAAGATATTTATTCATTTTTAGACCACTTCTTTTGAAGGCATGGAAGAGGGCCTGTGTAAATGCCCTCATAAAACAAGCTTTCCTTGGTATTATGGTCTAGATCTATAATGTCCCTCAAAAGCCTTGCGTGTTCAGATACGGGGTTTTGGAAGCTGTTTACATTATGAAGGCACCACACTCATCACACACTAGTGAGTTCAGTAGCTGAACATGCTGTGAGGAGAGTGGCTTGTTTAGAGGTGAGTCACTGGAGATGACATGGAAAGGTGTATTCATGTCCCTTCTCCTCCTTTTTCTCTCTGACATAAATAATTTTTCTCTGCCCAGACTCTTCCACTGAGTTGTAGGCAGCCAATCACAGACAGAAACTGCAAGACAAAATAAACACTCACTCTTTGAAATTGTGGGTATTGGATATTGTCAGTGACAAGAACACAATGACACTTGTAATGAGTAACTTTGTTTTATGTTAAATAACATCACATAGCAATATTCATCAAATCACATTCATGTGGTAATTTTAATTTTCTTTCATAACTAATTGACAAAGTCACTGTTAGCTTTTAAACACGACTTAAAAGAAAGAAGCTAATTGATGATGAGTTCTATTAATGTGCTATAGATTATTCAATAGTATTATTGAATGGTTTGAGAATAGATACTTTTCTTCTAATATGAGGGAATCTTAGATAGTGATTTTACTTTAAATATGTTCTGTATTATTGTTGAGTTCTAGAATATACCCCCAAAGGCTCATGTGTTCAAAGGTGGGGCTTGTGGAATGTAGTTGAATGATGAGGGTACTATAATACACAGTGAATTAACCCACTTGTATATTCATAGTTGAATGTGCTGTTAGGAACTGGGCCTGATCAGATCATGGTCACTGGGGATGTGACCTGGAAGGTATTTCTTCCCAGTTTCTCCTTTTTCTATATGTTTCCTGGCTGCTATAATATAAGAAACTTTCCTCTATTAGACCCTTCCACCATGAATGAAATATCATGAACCACAGTAAAATGCTCCTCTTTTATATCATGGCCATTGGGCATTCTGTTTCAGCAATGACAAAGTAACTGTGACAAATTTTGATACCAGAGAGGTGTGGTCACTGCTGTGACTATACCTCACCATCTGGTTCAGAAGTCTTTGGAACTGGTTCATAGGAAGAATTTGGAAAGTTTGGAAATGTCAGCTAGAGAAGCCCATGAATGGTCTCAGCTGAGTGTGAGGGACGATTCTGGTCAGGGTTTAGAGGACCAGAATGCTGAGAAATGCAAACAGTAAAATCCCGGCTCAAATAGTTTCAGTTTGGAGCAAGAACTGCATTGGTAATTAGACTTGAGACCATGCATGTTGTATTTAGGTAGAAATTTTGTCAACATTTTGCTCATGTTTTGAGACTTTGTGAAAGACTGAGATTAATGACAACAGACTAATTAATCTGACAGAAGAAATGTCAAAGCAGCCAATGTTTAGACTCTGGCATAGGTATTGCTGCAGGTTTTTAACCAAATTTACTGGGAGAATCAGAAGTAAAAGACCCATTTGAAAAGTTTGAAGATTTCAGGATAGAAAGGGTCCACAAAGCTGGGAGAAAGGACAGCATGGTTGCTGAACAGGTTTACTTTGTATCAGAAAAATAGGAGTGATACCTTGAAAGCATCTCAGCATTCAAGAAGACCCCACTCTTTGCAGACTCGAGGTTGCAAAACTGTAAAACGTTCATTTGTGGAGAGATTCTGGGCCCACTGCTCAAGAAGGGATGCCTAAGTAACTGATTCCTTGGGATTTCTTTCACATTGTTCATCCATCTATAGACTCAGAGGCCTCTGGAACCATGATCCAAGTGGTCCTGGCTACAGCCTGAGCTGGTGGAAGACTGGCATCATCCGTGTGGTGCTGGTGTTACAGGCATGCAGAATATAAGAATTACAGGGTCATGGAAACTTTTACCCAGATTGCAGATGAATTCCTAGGAGGTCAGATAGTGTGCTCCTGAGAGGGCAGTGAACAAAACTGAGAATAAGCTGAAAGTATAGTGGAGACTCAAGAAAGTTGGAAAAATCTAGAATGCAGAATACTTGTTACTGGGTACTTTATTACAAGACAAAGTAGGCTTTAAGGAATATTAATAGAGATAATATGGGATATTTTATAATGATAGGCATTAATATATCATCAGAATAAATCAGGTTTAATTTTAGTTAACTAACAAAAAAATCTGACATCAGAATATAAACTGACATCCTTCAAAACAGAAACATACAATTTAAAAACTAGAAAGACTCCAAAATCTCACTTTCAATAGAACAAATAAAATTAAGTAGGTTATAGAACTGACCACTGTCAATCATTTTTTTCTAATAGAATCAAATCCAGGGGTGTTCTGCCACCAAGCTATATTTCCAGTCATTTTTACCTTATTTTATTTTGAGACAGCATCTTGCTAAATTGCCCAGGCTGGGCTTAAATTTGCCATCTTTCTGCCTTAGACTCCCAAGTAGCTAGAATTTACTAGTGTCAGTGGTGATGAATTTAGATGCATGCAAAGACTCACGTTCTACCCAGAGAAAATACTTATTCATTTCAAGTACACATGAAATGTTTTCCAGGATCGCCTGAATGGCAAGCCATTAAACAGTCAATGTATATTCTGGCCATAGAAAATGTAATTAGAAATCAATAACAGAAATTCAAGAAATCTCCAAGTTAAAGAACACATTCATGAATGAAATCTGTGGGACTAAGAAAAACTCAGAAAGGAAACTAAAGAACATATCTTTGGCCTGAATGAAAATCAAAGAGCAACATTTCAAAATGTATAGGATGCAGCTAATGTACTCATTTTTAAAAAAGTATAGCTTTAAAATACAATATTTTGAAGCAGAAAGTGTTGAATTAATAACCTAAGTTCTACCTTAGTAGAAATAGAAACAGCCAATTAAATTTAAAACAAGAGCAAAATAACTAGTAGAAAAAATTCGCACTTTATTGCAAGAGGTTAATGGTATCTTGATACTAAATCCAGACAAAGAATTTACAAGAAAACAAAGAGACAGATCAGCATAAAATATAGATTCAGACATCCTGAAAAAGATATTAGAATTTGAATCCAGGAACATATACAAAAGGTTATACATTATGATCAAGTTGATATATCCCAGAAATATAAATTGGATAAACAAATCAATTAATGTGCTACAGCATAGTCATAGAATACATGCAAAAACCAATGATTATCTCAATAGATTCAAAAAGTCATTCCATAAAACCTAACATCAATTCATGATTTAAGACTCTGAAACAAGAAATAGAGCTATACTTTCTCAGCCTTATAAAGGAAGTGGACAAATATGTGTTGCCTCTTTTTTAACCCATGCTTGAGGGAAGGATGCCTGACCTAGGGTTCTGGATATTACTGAGTGTTCCACCCTTGACATTTGACAGATGAGATCACCAGCAGTTTGTCAATCACGAGGAGAAGAAACGGTCACACGCCATGCAGGCATAATGGGGGCTTCACTGAGGAACAGAGTGAGTAACTGGGGGCTGTGCAGGGTCAAGAGATGAGGTACACATGGGACCTGTAAGAGGATGTTCCACCTCACTGAATGCTGCTTGAGAGCAGCAGGAACTGTTCCTGATGTGTTTGATAAGGAGAGTTCCTTGGCTGTGGGACCTTAGCCACAGGAACAAAATAGGAAGATAAACATGCAGTTAGGTCACTTGAAATCCTTCCAATTTTATCAGATGGCAAGACAGCATGTACTTTTTCCTTAATTTTAGGCCTTCTTCCAAACAAACAAAAGCCATAACCAAAATAATGCCGGTGTAAGACTAAATGCTTTCTCCCTGCAATCAGGGATGGATGTCCACTGTTACTACTTCTAATACTGCGCCAAAGGTTAGCCAGTACAGTAACCAAGAAGAGCAATTCAAATTGTACAGATTAGAAAGAAAGAGATAAGTTGCTTTTATTCGCAGTTAATGATGTGTTATTTGTAGAAAATTCTAACAAATCTACAAGAAGTTACTAAAAGTAGTAAACCAGATGGGCAAATTTTAAGAATATACTATGGCTTCACAAAAACCAATTACATTTTTATATTCTAGACCTGAATAATCTGAAAACAAAGTTTTTAAAAATTTTACTCATGACAGAATAAAAAAAAGTAAAATGCTTAGGAATAAATTTCTAGCAGAATGGGCACATATGTGTATCTCTGTATATTCTTAAAATAAATTAAAGAAGATATAATGGAGTACTGTAACATGTTCACCGACTGGAAGAACAACATTATAAAGATAGTGAGGTTTCCCAAATAGAGTCAGTATAATCTCAATCAAAATATCAATAAATTTCTTGCAAACAAGTCAATCCTTAAATTTGATATGGAAACCCAGGGAATCTAGAATAGCCCAAACAATTATGAAGAGAACAAAGCTGGAGATTGCATACCCTTTGGATTTCCAATGTAGATGTACAAAGCTACAGTCATCCAGGTGGTACAGTATCAACATAAGAATAAATACATAGATGAATGTAACAGAAGAGAGAATATAGAAATAACTTTTACATTTATGGAAAAGTGATTTTTGACAAAGGTGCCATACAATTCAGTGAAAAAATAGAAGTCAGTTCTACGAAGAATGTTAAGACAATTTGCTATTCATATGCAAAAAAAGAATTCAGGCCCTGAACAATATACAGAAAAATCAATTAAAAAATGAATCATAGAGCTAAACATAAAAGCTAAAATTATGAAACTTTGAAAAGAAAACTCTGTGACACTGGGTTAGAAAAAAATGACATAGCATGGGCCATTAAGAAGAAAGTTATAATTGTATTTCTAAATTAAAAACATTTATTCTTTAAAAAGCATCATTAAAAACATAAGAAGAAAGCATTTACAAATCATGTCATAGATACATTTTTATTTTCAGGATATATAGAGATCTCTTGAAAAATAAAATTTAAGTAACTTAACTTAAAAATGATGAACATTTGAACCATTACTTCACTAAGAGAATATATGACTATGTATCTGACAAGAAGTTGATGTCCAGAATATATAAGGAACTCCAGAAACTCAAAAAACAAAGAATTGATTTTAAAATGGAGAAAAAAGTCAATTAGACTTTTTTCAAAGGAAGTTATAACACATAGTTAACATGGGAAAATGTTCAGTGCCACTAATCAAAGATTCATCAATGATTTATCACCTTACTTCAGTTAAAATTGCTATAAAAGACAAAAGATGGAAAATGTTGGGGAAAATGTAGATAAAAGACAACACTTGTATTCTGTTAGTGGCCCTGTAAATTAGTACAGCTATTGTGGAAAACCATGTGCAGGTTCTTAAGAAAATTAACAGTAAAACTACCAGCAATCCTACTCCTGATTTTTACCCAAAAGAAATTAGGTAAGTATGTTGCAGAGACATCTGTACCCTCTGTCTATTTCAGCACTATTTAGAGTAGGCAAGAAATGAAAACAAGCATCTCTCATCTGATGAACAGATAAAGAAAATGTGTACACATAAAGGACAAAATATTATCCAGCCATAAAAAGAATGAGATCCTGTCATTTGTGACAACATGGGTGGAACTGGAAATAATTATGTTAGGTAAAATAACCCAGGCACAGAAAGAGAAATACTGCATGTTCCCATTCATGTGTAGAAACTAAAAAATTTGATTTCATAGAAGTTGAGAAAGTTATCTGAGTTTCATAGTTATCTGAGTTTTAATTTAGTTGGGGAGAAGTAGGTGGAAGGAGAAATGAGGAAACAGTGATTAATGAGTACTAAGTTACAGTTAGAAGCAAGGGGCTCTGATGCTCTGTTCCATAGTAGTGTTCCTATTTTTGTGGATAACAATGATGTACTGTCCATTTTGAAAAATTAAAAGAGTTTGAAAATTTTTATCATGAAGAAATGATAAATGCTTGATGAGACAGACATTTTTAACCTGATTTAAACATTAGCAGTGGATACACGTACTGAAATATCACATGGTATCCTACAAATATGTACAATTTTTATGTTTTTGTGTATTAGTTAAAATTTGGAAAAAAAGATAAAAGAAAAAAGAACCATATAGATGGTTAGTTAGCAAATGAAAAGATGCTAAACCTAATTAGAGAAATGTAAATTAACATAGTGAGTTATGAGGGTGCAGTTCAGTTGCAGATTATTCAACTGGTATGAGACCCAGGGTTTAATTGCCAGCACCACAAACAAGTAAATGAGCAAATAAAATCAAAAAGCCACAGTGAGATACTGATTCACATCCATGAGTGGAAGGGAAGATGACTGACAATCCCAGGTGTTAGGAAGTGTGTGAAAAAAAAAAAATCTTAAATCCTTATATGCTGTTAATGGAATATAAAATGACACTAACACTTTGGGAAACATTTTGGCAGTTGCTTCAAAGTTAAACATTAACTTACTATTGATAAATTATTATATTCCCATAGCCAATTTACAATTATCTTGCAATTTTGCTCCTAGGGAATCTGCTTAATTAAATGATAACATGTGACATATAAAGCTTTTTATATCAGTACTTACAATAGCAATATTCACAGTAGCACAAGGTCCCACCAGGTTTCCTAAGTGGAAATAATCCAAATGAATAGGTAAGCAGTGATACATAATATGATCGTAACAGCAAGGATCTCCATGTTGCCTTTTCTAACACTACTCAACTCCCTTTCCTTTTTGGCTATTCTCCCACCTTCTTATCCCCTTCATCTAGCAACTGTTTTCCATTATTACAGCTTTGCCATTTCAGGAATGTTATAAAACGGAGTCCTCTAGCTAGTATCCAGTCTTTCACTATTTTTTTTTAACTCAGCATGATTTTCTGGAATTTCATATAAATTGTTCCATGTTTGTTTGTTTGTTGAATGGCCTCATTCTGTGGTTCAGTCTGGCCTTAGCTTTAAAGCTATCCTTCTGCCTCAGCCTCCAAAGTGCTGGAATTATAGGCATGTGCCACCACACTCAGCTGTGTCATGTATCGATAGCCTAACAATACCCAAATCGTTTCATGTTTTATCATAGAGTAGTATTCTGTAGTATATACATGATGTACACAGTTTATTTAATCATGAATTCAGTGAAAAATATTTTGGTTGCTCCCAGTCTCAAAACTATTATGAATAAAGCTCTTCTGGATATTTATACAGAAGTTGTCATTTCTCTTAGATAAATGTCCAAGAATGAATTGTTGGGGCCTGTGATAGCTGCCTGTTTGGTCTAAAAACTGCCAAACTATTTTTAAAAGTGTCTGGGAATTAAATTTTAAAAATCAGTTGTTTTCATTGTGAATACTGAACAGACAAGAAAAAAAAAAAGAATATCTGTCTCTATCCAAGGTCTTTTATAGGAATAGGAAACTAGAAATCTACAGTCTCCCATATTGTAGCTTAATTAATGATAAAATATGACAGTGCATGTGTCTTTGAAAGAAAAACCATTTACCAAACAAAATTAATTTAAAATTTCATGAACAATTGTAATTTTGACCAACAGTATTTCCATGTTGCATTAATGTATTATTTGACATTCAGAAGACATTCCATGGTTTACTCAAGATTTTGGGGTTTAAATACAGGCAATATATTCCAGATAGCCTCAAATATAAAAACTATTTGTTTGCTTTATTTGTTGAAGAACAAGCCCTCAGAAATATAGAAAATGTTTTCTGTTCCAATATCAAACTATCTTTTAGATTTTGAAAAAAATTTCAGAAGATTTTTGAATAATTTAGAAGATTCTAAACCTTGAGGCATATTGCCAACACGAAGTTATTATACAACAAATAATACTGGGTTAGTAATTCTCCTGAAATTAACAGAAATTATGCGCAAAAGATATAGTCTGCCTGTTCTGAGTCACTGTTACCCTTAAAGCTTGTTAGTTCATTATGCATGCATCCTAAACAAGATTTTAAACCTATCGTGGGAATCCACTTATATGAAGACAGTTTAGGATTTTCTTTATTTTTTCACTAGATGACTGGGTTTCTGCTTACTATGGTTTGGATATTGTTAAGTTTGTCTCTCAAAGGTTTATGAGTTGCAGGTTTAGTCCTCAGTGTGATATTTAGGACCTTTAATGTGTGAAACTATCAGGTCCTAATGCAGATCATTGGGAATGTGCCCTTGGGAATCATTATTAGAAGCCCATATTCTTTCTGGCTCCCTGGAGGTCTGATCTCTCCTGCACTGGACTCTACAAAAGCCTGACATGCTATTTGGACTTCCCAGTCTCTAATCTAAATAAATCTCTTCTCTTTATAGAGTTTTCAAAACTCTCTCAAGTATTTCATTACAGTAACAAAAAATTGGCTGGTATACAAACCATTTCAGTTTTGGATTTCATGCTACTTTGTATGCATTTATACTCAGCCACCTCTGAACATCTGAGTGTAGGGAAATCATAGCTCCAAAGACTTTTGGCATTGGATAGACTTCTAGAACTCCTACTTGAAATAGCTGTGAGCTTTTCTGGTATTTTTTATACACACAAAAAAATTACTTTTCATCTTCATTGGCTTTTCCAATATTAAAATTTTGAGATGGAGTCTGCTATAATGTGCCTTTGTTTCTATCACTTATATGTATTTTTAATATGCAAGTTCTTCTGCTACATTTGTATTAATTCACTATTGTCCTATAAACAATAAAATTTTATTTAAATTATTTATTCTAATTAGTCCAAGGATATTCCTTCTTTTCTCATAATTACACATTTCGTGATGGATTTCAATTTCTTATTAGTGAAATACTGAAGGATTTGAAGGAATTATAGTCTTTTAAAATGTTTAACAAATATAATACATATTCATTAAATGCCTACTATTTCAACAGTGGTAATCCTGGAGAAACTGTGGCTGAAAAGATGGATGTAGTTTCTGCCCTGATGATAGATACAGATATTGAAAAGACAAGTAATCATCATGTTAGAAATCATAAGAATGTTAGGAATGTATACCAAAAAAAAGGACTCAAAATAATCTAGCAAGAACTGCAGCCAAGACAAAGTCATGTTTGAGCTGAGCTCTCAAAGTGATTTGGAGCTAACAGGTAGAAGCAGTGTCACCAGGATAAGAAAGATCTGAGTAGAAATGAGAACCCACCTGACACCACTGCGATGGAACTCAAAACTGAGGGAGAAGAGCTAGGTGTGGGGAGGGGCTGGATCATGTCCAGTATAGTAGGCTCTAAATTTTATTCTAGTTGAATTCGCAGAATTTTAAAACAGGTACCCGTCATAATCACAATTGGTCTGTAAAAAAAAATCACTACTGGAAGATGAAATGAATTCATCATTTTGGCTTTAATTGAAGGAGAACATGAAGGGAAGCCAGTTGGGAGCCTTTCAGAGAAGTTCAGGGGGTGATGTTTCTCAAATTATTATGCTGGCACCAATAAATGAAAAAATGCGTTAGAAGTAAAGCCAATCATTTGTGTGATTACTAGCTGGAACAATGGAGTGGTTGGGGCCAATTTAGGCTATACATTTTCAGTGTGGTACATCTTAAATTTGTGTCTAAAATGTGATTTCTATAAGGACAAAATATTGCCTCTCTTGTTCCTGACTCCATTCCCGCACCTCTGGAGATACTCAACTAGAGATGCTGAGTAAGCGGTGAGAAGATATGGATTTGCAGCTCAGAAGAGAGGTGTGGGCTCAAATTAAAAATGTGGATCTCAGTTGGCCACAGGCATAATCAGAAGCTCATTATGGGCTTCTCGGGGCAGCAGGAAAAGCTAAGAATGGGAACATGTGAGTTCCAGGAGGAGTGACCAGGATATTCACTGGCAGCTCTATGTACTCCAAAGTGAGATGGTGAAGCATTGACTTATTTATTTTCCTCATGTAAGAGTCAGCTCAAGAGTGAGAGGCCCTGATCACAAATGTTTGGTTCCCTTTGACACCACTGCAACATTTAATTCAGATCTGCCCTAGTCTCTCTGGAAGAAGGAAACATAGGTAGAAGAGAAAGGTAGTAGGAGAAAGGACTCCTTCTCCTACTTTCTACTTGTATTAATACATCAAAACAGAAAGAGATTTGCTGCTCTCCTGCATAAAATTTGTATATCAGTGAACTTAATTTATTGTGAAAAAAGAAAAGATTCCTCCCATAGACTTTACATTATTCTTTTTGTATAAACCTGGGTGTCTCCAGCATCTTTGATAATTACTAATCTGGAACTAGTACATTTTACAATTATTTTCTCTTTAATACAATGAGATATTTTCATAGTAAATCAATTACTAAGGATGAAAATATGCTAATGAAACCAAATTACTTCTCTTGAGTAAGAATTAATTGCAAATGTAATTTATTTATGTTTCATCTTCATTTTCTAGGAAAATATGCTTATTAGAATGTAAACTGTCCTAAGTAACCAATATAAATTGCCATCTACATCCAGAAATCATAAGTCACTGAGTTAATATTTTTGAGTTACACTTTTAAAATAAATTCCACAGAACTCTGTGTTTGTGTCAATAATAATTAAAGATGATTTCTTTCACTATCAAGCAAAATGACTTATTTTAAATAAATGGAGAGATTACAGATGCATTTTGCTTAAAACTCCCTTAAGAGTACATGACTCTCCCAAATAATTAATGAAATTCATTGAATAACTACAACTACTATCAATAATTATCTGATAAATGGTTGAGTTGATTTCAATTTTTCTAAATACTATTAACACTAATAAATATGATTCAACAAACTTAGTTCACTTAAAACATTGTTAGCCTAGTGAAAAACAAACAGGTATTTCTATAAAATGGGAATCACGATGCCTGCTTCATATGATTGTCAGATTTAAATGAATTAACATTTGGAAAACATTCAGAACAGTCTTCAATTCAGGGCAAGCCAAATTGCTTTTGGCTGCAATTGCCGCTGCTGTTGCTTGGACTTAATTCCTGTTTATCTGCATTACAGACCATCATCACGAGATCACCATTATGTTGGACTTACAATTATTTTTAAATGCATGCATTATGCTGGTTACCGAACAAGAATTTTGCATATAAGCAAATGATTTCTAAAATACCAAAAAAGCCACTATTCAAAAGAAATCTTTAAGTTCTTGGTTGCTACTTCAGGAACATCAAAGATACCCATAAGGAAGTAAATTTCTCTTCCATAGTCACGCCTTCCTAGCAGCTGTTCCAGCATCTTCTGTGATGGCTTATTTGAGAATCAGTGTCAGCCTGGGCTGGAAGCAAGTATACTGTATAAACTGAGATGGTGAATAATCTTGGCTGATAATATTCACAGTCTGAAAACCATTTATTTACTTTTTCCATGGTTAATCCTTCTTATTTTTCCCAAATGGTCATATGCTGGTTTTCTTCTTCCTGATCATTATGATTCCTTGTGCTAACTTAAACTTCCTGTTGATCATCAGTGACTGTTCAGCCCAGTCTTTCTCAGTGCTTTCTGGAATACCAGATAGGGCTGACCACCACGCTATATCTAGGCACTGTTCTCATTCCCTTTCTTGATTTGATGGTTCACAGAGATCACTTTGTTGATCCTGGCATTCTGTTTTTCTGGCAGGCCTGTGTGTTGTTGGCTATACTCAAGCATGACAGACAGTTTAAGAAAGTTGCTGTGAATTTATGACTTTCTCTATAATTATCTCTATCATTGGGAAAAGTTAGGCATCTCTTGAACTCTTTTCTTTCCTCCTGTTCTTTAGATTCCTCCCCTGCCTGCACATTTGATATGAAATCTAAGGGATGATGAGTATGCTAGTGTGTATCTATAAATCACTGTAACCTATTTCAACATATGTTTACACAGACACACACACACACACACACTACAACCTCTGGCAAAGGGCTGGGTTAATTTACTTTTGAGGTCCTGTGATGAGTTTAGGAGGAATTCTGGCCTAATCAGAGTGAACTGACCAAGCTCTTGTACCTTGGTTTGTCAGAACCAATTGAGAAAAGAAATCTAGTTTGGGAGGCAAATGAAATGTAAGCCAAGGCGAACACGTAGAGGTGCAGCACATTAGCCAGATTCTCTGCTTCATGGCAGACACAAACCAGGTAAAGCTAAAACCACTGATCTGTTTCCAACAGGAACTCCACTCATTCCATGGGGAAGAACCAAACGTGATCATCCATGTTTCTGAAACAAACCTATGGCCGTGGAGTCAAATCTCAAGAAGAAAATGGATGACATTTTCACTCTTTCATTGCCCTCGAGGCTGCTGATTCCTAGGCCCCACTCCAGTGCAGAAGATCCATGACTCATTTTCAAAAGTACACCAACCGAGACAACATTCAGCAATGAAAATGAATGAATTACTGACATTCACAAGATGGATGATTCTCAAAATAATTATGCTTAGTGAATGGAGAAGCAGGGCAAAATAAATATACTAACTGTATGATTCCAATCATATAAAATTCTAAAAAATTAACTATAGTGATAAAAATTAATATATAGTGATAGAAAACAGAAGTGTTTTCAAAAGGATGAGAAGGGACCCTGGAGAAGACAATAAAATGTTACAAAATGCATTTGTTATCTTGACTTTGATACTGGTTTCATTGGTTTTCATGTGTCAAAACTCATTAAGTTGTCCATTTTATGTTTTTAGTAGCTTAGTTATATCTCAATGAAGCTAGTTAAAATATATGCCCACCTCAAACTATTAATATGATATATGACAGAGATGGTGAATCTTTTAGAGCTTTCAGTGATATCGAATAACCCTCTATGGTATTTATGCTGTAGGTTTGCTACCACTGGTATTTGAAAACAATAAATTTCCTTATTTATTGTCTATTACATTTAATCAACTCTGCATTCTTAGGATAAATCTCATTTGGTTAAGATTTATTTCTTCTTAATGAGATGTTAGATACAATTTGCTAGCATTTTATTATTTTTGCATTCTAGGTCTTTTCTATTTATTTCCACTTTAAAAAATAATTATATTCAATTTTGGAAAATTCCATTATATGAATTTCATATGGTTTAAATCTATTGTTGCATTTGCTGTCGTCTGGTCATCATGGTTTGTGTGTGTGTGTGTGTGTGTGTGTGTGTGCTTGATAATTTTTCTCTGAGTATTTATGTGTCTTTCAATCTAATACATGAAAGTTCTGAGGGCTTGAGAAGGAGGTGCTTTCTATGGTATTTCTATTTGCTTAGTCCCAGCATCAGGAACTGCTACCAACCTAGGACCACTTTATTTTCCAAATTTGGAATTTTCCTGACTCAATGGATAGCATAAATTCAAACTCCAACATCACAACAATGTAAATGAAGTTTAAATTTTCCAGAGAGGGCAAATATTGTAATTTTTTTATTATTTTGATTTTCAGTCTGTGTAACAAGCTAGACAGATTTTCTCTTAGCTTCCTTTTGCCATTTTGCCAAATTTTTCTTACACAATACTTTATTGTGGTCGTAGCCCATTCAAGGGCCATTGACTTTTTATTGCATATCAGACTTTGTTTCCTTGTGTTGCATAGGCACAAGGTGTATTCTTTCATTTCCTTAGTAGTTATAAACACAAAAACTTTAGACTCCAGGTATCAGCACTTGGACTTGGATAGTCTAGATTTCTAGGTGCATCTTAAGCCTGGTTTCAGTTCATAGGTTTTTCTTTAGCTGTTGGGAATTTTCCTTATTTTCTTACAAATTCAGTGACTTCTTATAGTATATTTTTTGTTCAGGATTTATGTGTATTTCAAAAAATGTGATGCATAGAACCACTACCTATGAATTCCTACTTTTAAATATGAGATCTTTCACTTCATTCAATTGAACTCCTAATATGTCAAGAAGCTATCAATTGGTAAGTACCAAACTCATGCACATTACTTTGGCTATGCCCTTGAGCTTTTTAAGACCCAAGGGCACTTAGAAATTTATACATAATATTTCTAGGATATTATGGGCTGTCAATTGTGGCCTGCATGGATGGCAGAAAAAAATATCAAATAGTAATGATCCAGTGTATTACTAAGAATAAGAGCCCAGGCATGCTGGCACAGGAATTTGGAAGGGGTTACAGGAGGAGGATTACCTGTAGTTAGAGGCCAGCCTGGGCTACACATAGAGTTCAAGTCCTGTCTGAAATATGTAGTGAGACCCCATCTCAACAAAACAAAACAAAACAAATCAAAATGAAACAAAACAAAAGCTAGGAATAAGAGATGTGAATTTCTTAAATCTATAATTCTGAGCAGGCTCCAAGTAGAGACTTCTTGTGCAGATAACTAATGGTCATTAGGATTTGTCATTACCTGTGCTCACAATCAGTACAAACAATGAATTCTATCTCAGAGGACCACTGAAATCCAGCTGGCTTTCTCACAGTAGAGCATGACCTTGGTTAGCACAAATATTACATCAATGAAATCTGAAATGCCCCTGTGAGGTTGAATCAGATAGATCAAGTCAAGCTAAATAGTTCTAATCCACTGGTACAACTAGTCCATATTGCATAAGAAGCAACCCAAATGGTTTACACAACAATAAGGTTCATTATTTTCCCCCATTGGTAGAAAATCCAAGCCAGAAAGATGGCCAAAACTAGCTCTCGTGCTGATGATGGTGCTATCACTGCATACCATTATTAAGGGTATCTTAGTTACTTTTCTCATTGCTGGTACAAAATGCCTAACACCCGCAAAGTAAAGGAGGAAAGGTTTATGGTTTGTAGAAATCTAAATGCAAGCTCATGGTTTGTAGAAATTTCAGTCCATGGTTGTCTAGTTCCAAGGCAGGGCAGCATGGCAGGGAGGTATGGCAGGAGAGAAACAGTCCATGGCAGGGCAGGCAAGAGAGAGGCAATAGCCCCCCTTTCCCTTTTATCCCATTCTGACTACAAACAATTGGATAGTGCTTCTTACACTCAGGTGAGCTTTCCCACTATCTACATCTAGAACTATGCTAAACCAATAAGCAGACTAATATAGTTATCACACACTTTTAACCCATATTCATAAAGCTACTCCCAGTTACCATTTCTTATGTGTTTCTAGGCTAATCTACTCAGAGGTGGGTCGTTGCTACTAGGAAAAAAGGATTTAAAACAAGCAGTGAGTGTTTAGTGCTCAGCCAGTGGCTATGTGATCATGCTATTGCCAACCCTCTCTGTGTTGATCTACTCTTTGTCAAGTGGTTCTCAAATTAAGTATGTAGTGAAAAATCACAAGAGGACTTGTTAAGGTGTTTAAAGATGTTGTGGTTCCTCTTAAAAACTAGTGGATAAGAAAATGAGCATGGGGGCTGGAGAGTATCAAATTCCTCAGGTGGTAACACAGGTGGTACCAGCATATGCTCGTAGATCCTGGCTTGCTGCTAACTCAACATGTCCTCTAGCATTTGGCTTTCTGGCCTTCACTCACCTTGATTACTCCAAGGATTGGATAAATTGTTTGCAGTGAGGGGAAGTATTTTGAAGGGAATTAATGGCAATGTAGCTTTCACTATGATACATTTCTAAAATTTGGAATATTTACTATGTAGTTTGATGACCTTGTAGCATTACATGGTTAATACTGTATCTTTCTGGTTTACCTTCTTATGCACATCCACACTTTGAATGATTTCAAAATATCTTTCAAATCCTTTTCCCACCTCTTCCTAAATAAAATAGTGACTGACATAGATAGAAAAATTTAGTTTGTGCTAGATATGGTATTATATATTTCACAAAGATTATCTGAATGAATTGTCCAAAAACTCTTTGAGGAGAGTCATTTTAGAAACCCTCCTGTACAGGAGAAGAAAGGCTAGATGTTAGTAATTTGCCACAACTTATGTAAACAGTTGGAAGTGGTGATTCAAACTCTTGCTCCTACCACTACACAAGAAATAGCAGAGTATTGAGGCCATTTGCTTAAGGTCTCCTGATTCCCAGCTGAGGATTTTAGAATAATTTCTAGAATTTGTTAATTAACTCAAAAACCATTCTTAACTGCCAGTTAAGAAGAAGGGCTTTCCTTGGGGTTTAGTGACAGTAACCTTACTCAGGCATCAAAGTCTTGGGCAATGCTGTGTGTTTATATGCATTCTGGGACAATAATCTGACTAGAGAGAAAAGTCTTCATATTTTGGTTACCTAGGTCAAGGCTCCTCACATCTTATTTCTAGAATTACTGGAAAGATGGTCTGGAAAGACATGCACACACAAGGGACACAGTGCAATGAATCCAAGGTGGGAAGTCATCATGGAGGAAGTGTAGTGGGACAGGAGCAATTCAGAGAGATAGTCTTCTACAAGTAAAGGTTTATTCTGACTAATTGGAATTTGTGATAATTCTGGGGAGCACTGAGCTAAAGTTATGGCATAACAAGGAGCCAGATTTAGCCTGTATGTATATGACACCATTGAAAATAGAAGACTTAAATCATTTGTGGTAACAAAGGCTTCAAATTATTAACTACTGTACTTTGATGCCCTTAAAGTGCTTTCTGTGGAAAAATTGTAAAAAGCCTTAAAGGGGGGATTTAATCACTATTGGTGGCTCCTGGTGGGGCTTACAAAAATGCAAATTTTTAGCTTTCTCAAATTGAATTCCATAGACCATTTATGGCCCTGGTCAGTCAGCTCTTAAAGCAATACCTAGTGATTTTAAAGCAACTGATTCAGGCACAGATGTTTGGGCATCTTGTTGTTGTGCTAACTATCCACATATATATTTTACCTGCTTACTAAAACCGATCCTGTAAGTACCTCTTGTCTTATAAAAATTGAAATTTAGAAATATATTCAGAAATGCTTTGTGAAATTTTCCATTCCCAGTTGTTCACTGAAACTTTATCATTTATTGATTTATCACCATTGCAATTACACTAGATAAGCAAAATTTCATTTGCAGTTAGCTTTCCAACATTTTCCACATCACTAGGACATGCACCTGGATCCTGGTGACTTAGTCCCATTCCAAGGTCAAAATAGACTTTAATCAGTAGAATCTGACAAACAAATTTATAACTGTACTTCATGTCTGGTTGTCTTTGGAAGTGATTCTTGTGCACTAGTCCTTGTATGGAGATGAAGGTGGAGGTCTTCCTGGTTCTTTTTTTTTTTCTTTCTTTTTTCCATCAGTGACCTTTTTCCCTTCTGGAATCCAAAGAGCAGGAGCTCGACCAATGAGCAAAGGATTTTGAGCTCACTGGCTTTACCTCTGGTCTCTAACTGCTACACAAGTCTGCCCACTCCCACCCCCACTCTTGAGTCCCATCTGTCAAGACTGATTACCTTCCATCACTCACTGCTCCACTCTGCTGGGTCTGACTAGTCCTCACGGCCTTCCCTAGCTCAGTTCATGTCCTGATACAGACTATGTTTCTTACAACTTTGGAGATTTGCAGACATGCAGGGTTTTCTGAGACCATATCATCAGCATATTTAAAATGTACTAAATCTTTGGTTTGTAATCACATAAAAGTGACTTCTAGAAAAAAGAAAAACATGCCTGAACCAATTTAAAAAATAGAATGAGCTGCTAAAATAAAAATTCTTGTGTTTTTAAGATAATTTTCTGCTTTTTTTCAGGACGGTCCTTTGTATTTGATTCAAAGTCATGAATAATGGATGACATTTCTTTTAAGATGTCTCACTACATCTGCAGCATACAAATATTAAGTTTCTTAAAATGGCCTCCTGTCAAATACATATGATTTCTATTTGTCTGCTGTTAATGTAATTGACTAAACACTCGATTCTACTGATTATGCTTTCCCTTGTAAATCACTTACTTTATAGGCATAAGCAGCTGTGTTTATGCTTCTGTGATTTTTGGGTTTCATTATGAAGTTTTCAGCATGCAATTCGAGAGCAATAGGCATTCTGAGCACCCAGGCACCAGCTGGCAAATTTTTTGCCAATAAAGGCAATATTCCATCAACACTTGCACATGTCACACAGACGGCTACATACAAACCAGTACAACCAGAGTAATTGTGAACCTGGATAAAAAGAAAACACTATGTGCTGAGGAAATGAGAGATCAGCAAAGACTTGAATTTAACCAGGATCCTCGATGTTTCCTTTCCCGCCTTTCTCTTGAGAACTACGAAGAATTTTGTTGTTTAAATTAGAATGTGGGTATACATATTCAAAGAGAGTGGAGTTATGAGAGGCAGACAAAGAAAAAGGGGAAAAGACTGGCAGAGAAAAGAGCTACCAAGAGGAAAGTCATGAAAATAAATAAGAAGAGGACAAGGGTAGTGGGGGAGGGATCCCAAGGGGAACTGACTACTGTACAGAAGAAATAGCTGCAAAGAGACTCAGAAATCACACAGGAGGAGTTTGTTATCAAAGTCTCTGTAATAGTATATTGGACAACAACTCCCCAAATTTCTCCCCTATTCTTCCCTGTAAATTACTGTAATCTACTTCTATACCCTTGATTAGTTCTATTCCTTTAGTTATACAAGATAAATAAGTTCCAAAGATCTGCTGTATAACATAGTGCCCACAGTTGGCTGTGAGGCATTGTATACTTAAATTTTTTTCAAGAGTGTGCCAAGTGTTTGTACCATAAAGCAACAATAGCAACAAAACACAAAAGAACACAAGAAAACCTTTGGAGGTGATGGGTCTCTTTACTAACTGGTGACGGGAATGTGTGCCTGAACTCACTGAATTTGTTATGCTAGTTAAAGCAGTTTTTGATTTGCTTTCGGACAGAGTTTGTCTCAAACAAAGCAGTTTGGTTCTGTTTTATGTAGTCCAGGCTGAATCTGAACCTGCTATATTGCCCAGGCTGGCCTCACAATCCTCCTACCTCTGCCTCTGAGTGCTGGAATTGCGGACATGTGTAACCATGCCCAGCTTAACTAGATATGGGTTTTATATATTGAACACACCTCAGTAAAGCTGGAAATAATTACACATTATACTTTATAAAGCATTTTATGCATTTACATATCTCCATAGACTCATGAAGAAAAAGGAATGTTGGAGAAGAGCTGGCTTAAAATCTAGTTCTGCCATCTACCATTGCTGTGACCTCCGTCATTTCCAGTTTTGTCATATGTTACATGACAGTAGGTAGTACTTAGCCAGGTGTTAGTAGGGATGCAGTATTGACAGCAAGACATAGTGACTTTTAATCCTACTGTCCAGTGGCACCACATACAAACCACCAACCCACCTGAGCCAGGCAACTTATATTCAGAATAGGAACAACAGAAATAATGCCTGTGTGCATATGGTAGCTGTGAGGACTGAGTCGGAAATTCACACTGTAAAAAACAAAGAATGATGCTCAGTTTGGTTAGTACTTGATAAATCTCACCTCCCAGGAATGCAGCTAGGTGTTTGATATATGGTATTGATGCTGATGTCTCTGTCACAGGACAATGGGCACCGTTTTTGTTTCTTGTTTTATCACAATGTCTCCGTTACTTTCTTATTACTGGGACAAAATACCCGACACACACAAGTTAAAGGAGGAAATGTTCATTTTGGCTCACAGATTGTAGAGGTTTCAGTCCGTAGTTGGGCTGTGATGCAGGATGGCCTGGTAGATGAGCATGGCAGAGAAGAGCTCATGTCACGGCAGGCAGGAATTAGCAGACTTCCTGCTGGTTTCCCTTTTCATTTCATCCTGGCTACAAGCCTACTGGTTGGTACCACTTACATTTACTTGATTGATATAATTACGAAAGTAGAATAAGAAGGTGTCTGTCAAAGGGACCAGAAGTAACAGGCAGACTGAGACACACATGGAAAACTAAATGTGGTACAAGCAAAAAGCAAACAGAAAAAGTTCATGCCTCCGATGTATTTACATCCCAGCTTCACTTTTCAACCAAAGATGTCAAACACCTGTATCACAGAACACATGTTTCTAATAGCATGGTTACTATAAAAGAATTTACCATTGTGGAAATACCAGATAAATTTAACTGTTTTTCAAAGGAATATTGAAGAAAGAAAGGAAAACAAGTATGACCAGCTCTTTTTTGGCAGGCTACATATATGGTGGCCTTTAATTTTTTTCCCTCCTTACTTTTTGCCCTTTACTTGGTATTTTCCTTTCAGAGTCAACATGAAAGAGAAATATATTTATTTTTTTATTACCTTATGGAAGTTTGTGCAGCATATAATTTATTATGAAACAAAATTTAATAAGAATACTAATAAAGTATATTTGGATATGTTACAGTAATTTCTATTTGCTTCTTTACCCTTTCTTCAATCTGTCAAATTTTCTATAATGATCATCCATACATCTCTATAATCATAAATAAATGAACCTATGATGATATCTATTTTATCCTAATTAGGCAGTTTATGGTTTTATTATTTCTTTAATATTCTGAATATCATGCCTTTATAGAAAGTAGGTATTATTTTAATAATTATTTAGAGACCCTAAATAAATTTCTTGGCTTAAGGAATTGTTGCAACTTGAGTAATTTTGGGACTTTAAAGACCAATAGTAGCAAACTGAGGATTAAATATAGGCGAGGAAACAATGAAGGAAAAATTAATGCTACAGAGGAATATTTATGAAGGCCTTCAAAAAAATTCTAAAATAAAAGATACTGAGTTTAGAAAAATTCAGAGCTGAAACACACTTAGGCTTATCAGTGGGTTTGTAACTAAAAGGCTACCTGTGAAATTGCAAAGTTTTATAAAAACAGTGCCCAAAAATATATTAAATGTATCCTGATATACTAAGATAAGGCAAAAGAATAAAGCTAATTTGAAGATTGTTTTGAAGTTTTTAGATTTTAATACTAAAAATAATAAGAAAGCAATATATATGAAAATTTAAACATATCATTTTGTATATGTATATGAAAAAGTATACAGTTTCTTTTAGTCATGTTTATGATTGCTTTCATATTGTTTTCAATCAAGTAAACATTTTTGTTATTTTTATCTGAGAGAAATGATAATTTTGTCATTGATATGTCATGAAACTATCAGTTCTGAAGTTCTTCATGCTGACTAGAGAATCAGTAAAAGCATATGTATTGTATCCCTGTTATACATCAATGTTTGTTTAGCAATGCACAGTTTCAAATTGTGAATATTTTCCTTTAATAACTAAAAAAATTATTCAGTATTTGTTTTCCTGTTATGCTATATGACTAATTAGATGTAACTTTTTTCTTTCAGACACTTATAATTTTTTTTTTGTACCAGTGATCAAACTCATGACCTTGCTCATATCAGGCAGGTGCTTATGCCATTCAGCTAAATCCACAATCCAGCCCCTTATATTTTTTTGACTAGTTTAAATTAACATTCCATTATAAACAGAACCTTTTAACTAACTGGATAACACATGTGAATGTAAATATACAAATATTTATTATTGCTGATATGCTACTACATTTCTGATTAGCTCTGGGACCCTTCCAATTTTTTAACTAGTTTAAATTGACATCCAATATAAGCATAAACTTTTAACTAACTGGGTAACATATGTGAATGTAAATATACAACTATTTATTATTGCTGGTATGCTGCTACATTTTTGATTAGCTCTTTTTATTAATTTAATAAGATGTACAATGGCTTCTATTTTTTTATTTTAAAGAGAATTAAACCAAACAAAACAAAATGGAATGAAGCTAACCAGAACAGAACAATGAAAATGACACAGGACTTCAAAATAAGATAATAGGAAATCAACAATGGCGACCATGATGTCTCTTATTTTTTTTCAAAATACCTGTCCATACCATCAGACATATTAAAATCAAACAAGACAAAACAAAATAAAACCAATCAAAACAAAAGAATGAAAGCATATTTTAAAGAGAATAAAATTAAACAAAATCAAACAATGAAGCCAATAAAAAAAAACTGAAAATGATACAAGGATTTCAAAACAGGATAATAGGAAATCAATAATGGCTACCATAATGTCTCTTGTTATCTTCAAAATTGCAGCCCATACCATCAGACATAATAAAATCAAACAAAACAGAATAAAATAAAACCAATCAAAACAGAACATTCAATAACACAAATCAGTAAAATGGAACAAAACAAAAGAGCGAGAACAATACTGGATTTCAAAAACAAGATAGAAGGAAATCCCCAATATTTTCTATATTGCATATTGTTTTCCTCTTAATAGATGTGCAGATTAGCTAGGTGTGGTAGCACATGCCTGTAATCCTAGCACTCAGAAGCTGAAACAGGAGGACTGTTGTGAATTTGAGACCAGCCTGGGCTATAAAATGAGCTCAAAGCCAACTGGGACTGCATACCAAGACCTTGTCTCAAAATGACAGAAAAAAAAAAAAAAGTGGTGCTCAGACTACCAGCCTTAGGCCTGCAATGTCAATCAAGCAATACAATCATTAATTTGTTTTTGAACCTCAGTTGCTATCAACTTAGCCTGTCTTCTGAATCAGCCAGTTACTTATGGAGAGTGGGGAGGGTTGGAGGGGGTGTTCTTTTCTCCCAGCCTGTGCACTGGTTGACTCATGGGAAGGGCAAATTGTCTTCTTTTGTCTCCTCCCAGGGCGAGCATGGGAAGGGTGAACTAGCTTGTTTCTCCTCCCAGGCCCTGCATGGCTTGTGTTGGCTCATAGGAGAGGTAAATTAGCTTCTTGTCACTCCTCCCATGCTCAGCATAATTTCCGCTAACTCACAGAAAGGGCAAATTGGCTTGTTTCTCCTCCTGGACCCTGCAAGTCTTGCGCTGGCTCATGGGAAGGGCAAACTGGCTTCTTGTTACTTCTCTCAAACTCAGTGTGGCTTCTGAAGACTCACAAGAAGGGCAAATTGGCTTGCTTCTCCTCCCAGGACCCTCATAACTTGCACAGGCTCATGGGAAAGGCAAATTGGCTTCTTCAAATTAAATTATTCCACTGTAACTTTATTTTCAAGGTCACTTTGTATATCAGATAGTTTTAATTTTATATATTTAGTTGATAAGTTATTTGATTCATACAAATCTAGACTATTTTTCAGAGATTATATTTTTTCTTTTTTAATATTTATTTTGAAGAGAATAAAACCAAATGAGAGAAAACAAAATGGGTTAGTCAAAACAAAAGGATGGACATAGTATATGACTTAAAACCAAAATACAAGGTGATCAACAGTGGTTACTGTAATGTCTCTTGTTATCTTCAGTAGAATTGCTCATATCATCAGGCATAATATAATTGAACATAGCAGTACAGAACAAAATCAATAAAAACAAAACATTGGAGACATTATAGAACTTCAAAAGAAGATAATAGTCAAACCAGAATGGGTATCATGGTGAATCTTACTGTCTTCAAAGTAGTTACCTGTACCCTCAGACTTGATACTATCAAACAAAACATATTTGAATAAAATCAGTCAAAACAAGAAGTGAAAGCAATACAGGGCTTCAAATTAAGTTAATAGGAAATAAAAAATGGTTGCCACAGTAAATCTTGCTGTCTTTGGAGTAGCAGTCCATGCCATCAAATCTAGTATAAGTAGACAAACTGGAACAGAATATAACCAAACTAAACAGCGATGAGAACAATATGGGTTTCAAATCATGATATAAGATTGACAATGCCCTCTGCATTCCTTTTTTAGACAATTCCTCCCCTTTCACTTTCACAGGGTGCATTGTACATTTTGTTTCCCACTAACACCTTTAGTTTTTCAATTGGGGAAGTAACCCACTGTTTACCTAAGTGATTCTGAACCTTTTTACCCCTGAGCATGATCTCAAGTTGTATCCATTTACCTACGAGAGCCTCAAGGTTTTCCTTCCTTATAGCTGAGCAGTTTTCCATTGTATAAAAGTGTTATGCCTTTCCAGCCAATCGGCAGCTGATGGGCAAACCACCCCTACTTTTTTTCTGGTTTCCTGTCACACAGAGCATTATTTTCTTTGACTTTCAGTCTACAAACCCTCTTTCAGGTTAATTATATTTCTTACACAGAGCATCTTGATGGACCCTACCTCCTGATCCACTCTGCCTGTGTTTCTTTTTATTAGTGTATCGAGGCCATCCATGTTAGTGATCGTGGCCAACCTTCTCTGCCTCATGTCTGCCATGCTATTTTTCTGCCATTGGTTGTCTACTTTTCCCCTTCATTCCAATGTCTGCCCTGTTCAGTGAGCCCCCTCTATTGCTGTTCCTGAAACCATGTTTTTTTTTTTTTTATCTCTCTCTAGAATGTCCTTCATTATTTTTTGTAGGGTTCTCTTGGTGGTCATGAACTCCCCCAGTTCCTCTTTGTCATGTAAGCATCTTGTTTCTCCTTTAATTTTGAGAGATAGTTTTGTAGGGTACATCAATCTGGGTTGGCAGTTATTTTCTTTCAGGGCTTGGAATACGTTGCTCCAAGCTCTTCTTGATTTGATGGTTTATGTTGAGAAGTCTGTCGTGATTCTGATAGGTTGTCCTTTATAGGTGATCTGTTTCTGTTCTCTGACAGCTTTTAATATTCTGTTCTTGTGTTGAATTTCTGGGTTCTTGAGTATTATACATCTGGGTGAAGATCTATTTAGGTTATAGCTGGCTGGAGTTCTGTATGCCTCATGTATCTGAATATCATTTCCTTTTCCTATGCTTGGGAAGTTTTCTTTAATTAGTTCTGTAAATAGCTTTTGTATTTCATTTGTGTTTACCCTTGCTTTTTCACTCACATTTTTTATTCTTAAGTTATAGATCCTCTTGTCATCTTCTAGCCTTTGTATTGTTACTTCCTGGTTCCTTGTTATTTTTAAGAGATCTTTCCTTTCACCATCACTAGTTGCAAACCTGTCTTCAAGGTTTGATAGTCTATGGTTAGTTTCTCTCAAGCAGTTTTATCAGCTTTCAATGGGGTTTTTAATTTCATGGTAATCTCTTTGAATCTGTTTCATGTATTCTAAATTTTTTTAATATTCTTCATTGAAGGTTTGCCTCCTTTCTCTATGCTCCTCTATTCTTCCATGTGTGTATTCTTGAGAAGTGCTTAGCATTTCTTTCATTATTTTTCTTATATCTTCCTTTACTTGTATTAATATTTCTGTTTTAAGTTCTTTTATAATTTCATGAAGTTGTTTCTTTATGTCAGATGTTGTTGCTTCAGAGACTACAAGTGTGCAATTCCTGATCTCTTCTGTGTTTACCTCTCTTGGGCTGTTTGGGTTGGAGGCTGGAGACTGCCTTTTGTTTCTTCCTCATGTCATGTTTCTGATTTCTTCCAAACAAGTGGTAATGGGGTCCCTGGCATTTCCTGTATTGGCTATAATTACTATGAAGCATGCTAGCTAGGGATTTCTGCTTTTCCCAATCTGCTGGTGACTACTGGAGTATATGCAGGGGCAGGGCAGGCTGGCCCCTCCCTTCTGAGCTGGTTAACCACTGGGAGTCTTCACCATGTTAGTGTGTGCCACGAAGTCAGGGCCGATTAGGGACTTAGGGAGACCTTGACCTTGGCTATTGGATCACACTCAGGGGTGGGACTCAGTCCAAGAAATTCTCACTGATCTGCTCAGTGCTAGAAGTGGCTGAATGAAGCTAGCTGTGGTTCTGATTCTGGGCTTATCCTGCTTGACTCCAAAATGGCACCTGGCCAATCTGCCACTCCTGTGGGAGAACTGAGTCCCCCACACTCACTGTGAGCCATTGCAGTTCTCCAGTCCAATGCTCCACTCCTCAACCATGTCCTCCCACCAGGCCCTTGGGCTTGCCTACCCCCAACTTCACCATGACTGTGCTTCTCCTAGTTCCAGGTGCTTCACCCAAAGCAGGACCAGCTCTGGTGAGAGTGCATCTGGCTACCATCTTCTGTCCAAGTCTTTCTTTTCTTCTCTTTCTTTTTATTTTTCACTTTAGTTTCTTCCTGGGTTGAGAGGATCCATCTCCTTCTTCCTGGTCTTCTCCAGAATGCTGTACTCCAACATCTGGACTGTTTCTCTCAGAGAGGCTTTCTACTTTGCTGTTTATTGTTCTGCCATCTTCCCAGCTTCCCCCTCCAGAGATCATATTTTTTCATTATGAAATTACTTCCATATCTTCTTTGTGTTTTTAGTCTAATTTCATATTATCTAATACTTTCCATATCTAATACTATCTGATACTAACCATATCTTTTACTTTTTGTTTAGAATTTTTTTCTATAGTTTCAACATTTCTTTATTTTATTTTGTGTTCTTGTAGTGATTTTACATCTAAGTTAATTTATTAGCTCAATCCAATATTCTGTGTTCATCAATATTTAGAATGATGATATTGATCTTTTTTATTCTTTCATCATGTATTCTATTTGTCACTTAATTTATAGTGTTGTGTTTTCTATTTCTTTTTTCATATTTTATATTGGGTTTGATCAAGCTGTATTTCATCTTTTTTTGTCTTTATTAATTTGAAAGTTATTCTACTTCTTAAAAATTCTTTTACTACTTTTTCTTTATTTTTTTATATGAAGGATGGTGACATGTCACCTGTAAAGAAGACTATTTTTTTCTGTTACTTTTCTCTTCTTCAATAAGTTGATACTTTTAAAAATACATTTCCTTTATCCCCTCTTCTGCTCTCTATACATAAGTAAATTTTAATTTCACCTTTTCTGACTCTTTTTCTCTATTTTACTAACTCTTGAGTTTTTCTGAAATAGTTTAGTATTTTTAATTTGAAAGCATTATTAGAATTTTTCTTATTGTATTTTCCTTCTGGTTCTAGTATTTTTATTTAGCACTTACATAAAATGTATTGTTTTTTCTACTTGGAGCTCAACTGAATAAATGACATTTAATATTTAAATTTAATATAGAAACATCTGTTGCTTAGCACCTACTACTTTTCACTGCTGCTTATTGCCTCTTTGATTTTCCCATTTTGAAGACTCTGCTGCATTCTGTAGCATTTTTGGTTTTCATCAGTCTTTTCTTGAGAATTTTCTTCTCTGAATATTGACATCCTCAGATAACTATATTAGTCTGACAAGTAAATAATTTCTTCACTCTATATAGGATTCTCAGTTTGAAATTCTTTTCTTCTCAGTAGTGCTCAGATGATAATTTAATCATTTTTAGCTTACAGGACTTCAAATGAGAAGTACAAAGTCAATATAAAATTTTTTCCTTTATAGTTAATTTATTCTTTGTGACAGGAAGCTTTGAATATTTTTTATTTATTCTTACAGTTCAGAAACTTTCTAAGATAGGTCTCAGAATATATCTCTCATCATCAATTTCCCCCTCAATCTTAAATTTCAGCCCTTTCTTTAGCTGAGAGATATTTTATTCCTGTGGTGATTTTCTCTCCTGGATAGAATGCTATTATTTCCATGTTTGGTTCCCTAGAGATAGAAATAGATTTCTTCAGATTTTCTCTGAAGCTTTCCTATCATTGTATTTTTGTGTCTTTTGAGATGTGCATGATTTAATTGTGTCCTAAAAAAATACAGTGACTCTGTACCTATAAACATGACCTTATTTGGAAAATGAGTCTTTGCAGATGTAAGCAAGATGAAGTGAATGGACCCTAACTGATTTTTATCAAGAGAGGAAGATTTGGAGACAGGAGATACAGAGGGTAGGGGAGTTGGTTCTTCTTGTCTGCCAGCCTGCGTGCCAGGAAGGGGAGGCATCTGGTTCTCCCACCAGCAGTCCACACATGGTGCCAACTCACAGGGAGGGCTTGCTTCTTGTTGATTTCTTGTTCTCCTACCCCCATGTGAATAAGCTTTTACAGCCCAGAGAACACCAGGCACCTGAGGCAAACCAAGAAAACAGGTTGCTAGGCAGAGGATTATCAAATAATGTCAACCTGCTGAGTGCATAAATAAATGTGCTGTGGTTTTGAGCAGTTCATTTTCTTCCATCTGGAAAGAGGGCTTCACTTGACATCAGAGTTCTATTTTCTGATTCTTGTCTTTATTTCTTCATCCTCCACTGTCCTTCACCCCAAGATTTTTGAAGGCTGTGATGAATGTGGCAAATTATCCATGTGATCAGCTCAAGTGTAATATATACTTTTTTCACACTATCTTTTGGATTTCTGTAAGAGTCTGTTCTCTTCATGTACTCAAGACAGAATATCTCTTTAATAAATAGAGTGGTCATCGTGTTCTCCTTGTGTCATGAGTCTTCTTTCATTGTGTGGCATGAATCTTTGAAGATCAGCCCCAGTGTTAAGTGGAGAACTACAGTGACCTCCAACCTTGAGGGCTAACAATGATGGAATAGGTAAGGAACCACTTATCTGCTAAACTATTTGGTGAGGACTCTCTGGAAACCTTGTCTTCTTATATTTTCTCTGGCATCAGGGGTCAGGGAAAGCTTAGCCTATCCACTCACAACCTCTTCATCTCTAAGGAGTCAGAAATACATGGTATACTCATGCTGTGTTTTTTTTTTCCCACAAAGGTCCTCTACTCTCTGAGGTTGAACTCTCCTGGGGTTCTCAACTTTAAATCTCACTTGGGTTCTGCTCCATTCCCCAGGTGAATTTCCAATCTAGAAGAAGTAAGTCCTGTGAGGTCTCCCTCTTGTATTCTAGTAGTATTTAAACTGTCAAGATACTAAATTTTCAAGCAATCATAATAAAGGGTCCAATCAACACATAAAATTGTATATTTAACAATAAATAAAATGCTACTTATAGCATTGAATATTGGTTACCAACTAAGATCTTCAATATGGGTCATGTACAGGGAAAGGAGTTATGAAGTAACACAGAACATCTAGCTAGAGAATAGTCAGGGAAATACAAGAATATTGGTTTAGGCATCTGTTTGATAAACTCGATATCTTAGTTTCTGTTTTATAATGAATTTTGCTTATTCCTTAACATAAAAGAATTTTAGTTGTACATAAATTAGGTAGCCTCATGAAAGTAATTCAGTTTTATTTATTTATTCATTTATTTATTTGTTATTTATGTATTTTTATCTTTTTGAGACAAGTTCTCACTATGCAGTTCAGGCTGGCCTTGAACTCACTTTGTAGCCTAGGCTGGTCTGGAACTCACAATGATCCTCCTGACTCAGTCACCTAAGTGCTGGGGTTACAGGTATGCACCAACATACCCAGCAGTAATTCAGTTTTAAAAGAAATGTAAAAATTTTATTTACTGTAGTCCTTATGACCTTGTAATATGATTTCCTAGATTTTTTTAAGACATCTAGGTTGTTAGTCAAATATTTATCACTCATGGGTAAGTTGATAATTTGTCACTTACTGAGTATAGTTGGATTTTCTTCCTGCAGGATATATTTTAAAAATAAATTTTCACATTTTGTTAGATCATGCTGGCAAATTTCTACATTCCCTCAACCTCCAAAAGATAAATATATAAATGTTTCTAAAATGAATTAATTATTATTGGCACTATAAAAATAAGAAGGACCAAAATAAAATTACCTGAAAAATAAAAGGAAGCTAGATTAAAATTTCAGGAAAATATAGAAAATTATAGCCTAAGGTAAACCCCAAAGAGAAGATTGCTATGAATTATGAGGATAATTGCAGGAGAGACTCAAATTTGGGGTCAAACTATACAAAGAATGAGAGGAAGCCTCATGACAAATCTTGGGTGGTTAAGGGGCAGCTACAGTTAGGATACTGCCTTCTTCTTGTTTTCAGGACTTCTGAGGATGAGCATCATACTACAGGCAGAAATGGAATTAGCCTTTGCATATCAATAAGGCGAGGCAGTTCCCGGTAACTTTTATTGCTTTTTGTACTAGTCTTCCTGTTTAGCACTCCTCCAGGAAATGAATCCCACACCCAGAAGATAAATAATGACTTGCCCTTTTCAACATAATTATATCTTGCTTTCTCCCTACAATTACCAAAAGCAGACTAAATAAAATAACCGAACTGTCAGATTTAAGGATGTGAGGAGGCTATGCATATTCACGTTTCTCGTGATTCTGTATAAAGTTATCTTTGGCTGGAGTAACATGTGTGATTACCTCTATACAGTACCAGGTTGCCCACCTGCTTTTCAGATTTAGTCTGTGCAAGAATTGGGAATATGTTTCTTGTTAGCAGTATCACAATGAAGCTTTTAAACCAGAACAAAGAATACAAATATCATTACTAGTCAAGTTCAGCATAAAAATATGAAGAACAGTAAAATTAAGCAATAGTAAAGAATAGTAAAATTAAGCAACAGTTCTGTCTATCCATCATTCTTTGTGTGGGTCTGCAGCACAATATTCTTTTTCCATCTAGCGGGAAATTAGTCTGAGTAAGACATTTCACTAGGGTCGGAACTCAACGGTAAAGAAAATGCTCAAATATCTCCAGGGACAAAGGTCTTTACTAGTCTTGTCTGACTAAGAGGTTCTTGCTTACTATGAGGAAAACCAGCAGCTAGCAAAGAGAATTAGTCTTGCTTGTTAAACTTGTGACATGACCTGCAGGAAACTGTCAAGACAGAGTGACAGTCTGATTACCAATTCCAAACGAAATGTGTTCATCCGTCAGAGGACAAATTTTATGTAAGCTAACAACTGAAGGCAGGAGAACCACAGATTCATTTCTCTTCAGTTTGTCTAGACCTAATTCCTGCCTTTGCAGTTTGTCAATTTTTTTTTATTCAAGAGCCCCTTTTGAGACAGTCATAAAAATGATGAATGTGCTTAATTAACTACCCACCCTGCCACCCCCATACCACTGTATTGGTTCAGTGTAACTCTCCAAATGCTTTCCATAACTTGATTTCATTTTGTATCTAATGATACTTTAAAAAAATGTAGTGTGAGGAACATAAGAAGACTAAACAGAAGAAAACTGTGAACTGTAAGAACCAGGCTCACAGGAGGAAAAATAAAAATATATTGTAGCTATTTAGTGGAAATTGTATACTAGGGTCAAGCAATGATCTGCAGTGCTTGATAAATGATAAGGTGAATTGGAAACATTCTAATGATAATTGTAAGTTAAAAAATTGCATTGAATGGTTTCTTTTATTCACTAGCTCTGAAAAATCCATTTTCACTTCCTAAGTGCACAGGAATTTCCTTTTAGCTTTTCTTCACACTTTCTATTAAACACCCACTTTTGAGGATGATGTTTGGCTCTGACAACTTTCCCAGACAGGGCTGTGCTGGTGTTACATGGCCTTACCCAGCTTGAAGGGACAGATCTGTGCTGTGCATGGAGTTGACATCTGCTCTGGCAGGTGCAGACATGGATGGGAAGGGGCTGTATTCCATTGTCTCAGAGTGTGAAACCTTTTGTGGGAGGGTACTGTATTAGCTGGCTGGGGCTGCTGTAACAAAGTACCTTAGACCATTCAGCTTGCACAACAGAAATTTGTTCACTCACCTTACTGAAGACTGACTATCTAAGATCAATGTATTGATAGGACTAATTTCTTACAAAGGTCTCTCTCCTGGACTTGGAGTTGACCATCTTCTGCCTCTGTTATGTGTGTGTGTGTGTGTGTGTGTGTGTGTGTGTGTGTGTGCGCGCGCCCTAGTTCTTCTCATGAGGATACCAGTCATATTATATTTGTGCTCATCCCTATGACCTCATTTTATCTTAATTACCTCTTTTAAGGCGTTATCACCAAGTAATGTCACATTCTCGAGTATCAGGAGTCATGACTTCAATGTAAGAATGTGAAGACAACCCAATTCAGGCTTCAGCAGCAGTCTTCTCTCTAGAACAGGGTATTAAAATGGAGAGAATTTCTCTATCTTTTAAAATTTGCCATGGTTGGAATGAAGACCATTTTTTTACACAGTAGAAAGTTTTAGAATGCAGTGGAGCTTAGTTGGTGAATACTTTTGTTGGCAAACAATTTGGTTCATAAACAGAAGCCTTGGGCAAAATTTTGTTTTAGTTTGCAAACGCTGCATCAGGTGAGGAACACAACCATGTCCATCTTTCCAACCCAAACACAAACGTGGCCATCTTTTGCAAAATCACACAACAAATTATGTTTGTGAACTGAAGTACCACTGACATTAAGAACTTTGTATATACGTAAATTTGCCTCAGTATTATTTAAAGGAAGATAGACCAAATAAAATGCTATGAGTGTGTACTCTGTTTAAATTCAATATTTATTTCTCCATTTCTTTATTCCTCAGGTGGATGCTAAAGGTAAGGTTAGTAGCAGAGGACTGGTGTTTGGAAAAAAGGTGAAATGAACTCTGTTAACTCTCAACCCCTACTCTGCTGCCTAAGGATTGCCTGAATCCTAGAACAGATTCTTATACTGAGAAAGGTAATCCTTCTCACTTGTGCTGGGATTGTCCTACTGTGAGGAAATTTTTTTCCCTATCCTAGACTTGCTGTGTCCTCCTTTGTTCTGCTTAAGACAATGCATCATGCAGCACCTGACCGAGCTCACTGCTGTCTCTGTACCACTGGGAAGAGAACTGGATCCTTGGTCATTAACAAAAGAGCAGCTAATACACATCATCTCCTTGCTGCTGGACAAGGTCCACAGGCCTTGGTGGCCAAGGTTCAGTGTTGAGGCTGACCTTGCTTAGTCATGTTCCAGTGTGAGTAAACCCTCAACCTATTCAGTGTCTGCCTGTCCTGTCTTTCTGGGTGACCCTGACACCTGAAGCCATGGACAGGCAGAAAGCTGGCACTGTCTTCTTGCTGGTAGGACCTGTGGTGCTACTTGCTCCATGCAGCGGAACTCTTCCTCCTTGGAAGTGGCAATCGTGACACTGCTCAACACATACACTTTATTTTTCACTATTACTTGCAAGATATGGTACTTTAGGTAAAAATGGATCATCTAAGTGTGGGATTAAGTGAAATAATCTATTAATTATTGTGCTACACAAAGCTGGGAGTTGCTTATCTCTATTCTAGGCTAGTTTGGAGTGGTATCTATTTTTGCTTAAGAAACTATGGTTATTAGGTCAATTCAAAAATCAGCTGAACTACTAAAACAATATATTACATGTTGGTGACAAAATAATTCACAATTACTATACTGTGTTTCAATATAATACTATACTACTAGGGAGGATTTTCATTAAAATCTATATAAAATTGAATAAAAACAAATATGCACAAAATTACAATTTTTAACAAAATAAATAACATTCACAACTAATTACATTTGCTGAACTTTTTCTTAAACAAAAGAATTTCTTTTATTCTGCATTTAAAAAATGTTGCTTGTATGTCCTCGATTTCTGCTATTTTAGGATATTTAAATCAAGAAAATTTTCATGTAAAAGTATCAGTGAATACTGTTACTTACATATAAGTAATGGTTTGTGAGGCAAATGTGTGCAGCTATAGATTTAGATGTTTCTCATGTCTATTTTCTCTGAATAAGGATGAAATTAAACTTTATTTTACTTTAATTCATGTTTTAAAATTGATAATTATATATGTTTATAAGACATAATGTGATATTTTGGCATATTTACAATGTGGAATGATTAAATCAGGCTAATTAATAAAGTTATCACCTTATATACTTATTATTTTTATGGTAAAAACATTTAAATCTCTTTTAGCATTTTAGAAAATATAATTGTTATTTGTTATAGTCACCATTCTGTGCAATAAGCCGTGGAAGTGTACTCTTCCTAACTGAAATGTTGTACCTTTGGCTAACATCTCTTTCTCTGTCTTCCTCAGGTGACGATCCTTCTACTCTCTATTTCTAAACATCCAATGATTCCATGTATAAATGAGCTCATGTAGTATTAGTTTTCTGTGCCTAGCCTATTCAGTTTAGTATAATATTCTCCTGAGTCATATCTATTGTAGCAGTTAACAGCCTTCATGCACTTTGGTACTGGGGATTGAACCTGAGGCCTCTTAACTGTATTCCACTTTGAGACAGGGGCTTACTAAGTCACTAAAATCAGGCTGGATTCCAACTTGCAGTCCTGCTTCAGCCTCATGGAGTCTTGGGATTACATATATGTGCTACCATGCATAGCTAATTTCCACATTTTTAAGGCTGAGTAGTATTCTATTTTTTTCTATCTATCTATCATCTATCTATCTATCTATCTATCTATCTATCTATCTATCATCTATCTATCTATCTTTCATCATCATCATCATCAATCATATATCTAATCTCAAGATTTTCTGTGTCTGAGCTGGGAGCAGACTAGTGGAAATTGCTTGGACTGAGTCCCACCCCTGTGCACATTCCAACAGCCATAACCTAGGTTCCCCACCATTAAGCAGCTCAGCCTGGAGATAGTGGCCAGCGCTGCCCCGACGTGTACTCTAACAGCCATGCTAGGGGCTCCCTGCCATTAACCAGCTTGGTAGGGAGGGGGCAGCCGGACATCCTCTCTCCCCTATACACCCTCTGGCAACCATCACTGTAGCATCCCGAAGGTAACCAGCTAGGAGGCAGTGGGCCAGCCCCAACCCCGTGTGCACTCCAGCAGCCACTGGTGAGCCAAAGCAGGCTGGGAAGCGCAGCAGACAGTCCTGCACCAATGCACCCAATGGTCACCATCAGATACTGATAGCCAGCACTAACTGGAAGAATCTAACAGCCTTGAGTCTTGCTTCAGAGAAATTGTAGCCAATATGGGAAGTCCCTGGGATCCCACTACCCACTTGTCCAGAAGAACCCAGGAAGATGTCAAGATGAAGAAGCAAAAGGCAGTTTCTGGCCTCCAACCCAAGCAGATCTGGCCCAGGATATGTAATTACAGAAGAGATTGAGAGTCACACACCTGAAGTTTCTGAAGTAATGGCAACTGAAGTAAAGAAACAACTTCATGAGGCTATAAAAGAAATTAGAACAGAAATAGTATTTCAGGTAAAAGAAGAAATGAAAAACATAATAAAAAAATTTCCAAGCTCCTCTAAAGAAGACATAGATGGAAGAATAGAGGAGCATAGGAAAATGAGGGAAACCTTGAATGAATATAAAAAAGACTTAGAAAGCATGAAACAGATTCAAAGAGATTTCTATGAAATTAAAAACTCCACTGAAAGCTGGAAAAACTGCCTGAAAGAAACTAAAGATAGACTTTCAAACCTTGAAGACAGGCTTGCAGTTTGAGATCACTAAAGGAAAAATCTCCTAAAAATAATAAGGAACCAGGAAGCAACAATTCAATGGCTGCAAGACAACCAAAAGAAACATAATTTAAGAATAATAGGTGTTAGTGAAAAAGCAGGGGTCAACACAAATGACACTAAGTCTATTTACAGAAATAATTTCAGAAAACTTCCCAATCATAGGAAAAGGAAATAACATTCAGGTAAGTGAGGCATATAGAACTCCAGCTAGCCATAACCAAAATAAATCTACACCCAGACATATAATAATCAAGATCCCAGAAATTTAACACAAGAACAGAATATTAAAAGCTGTTAGAGAAAAGAAATATCACCTATAAAGGAAAACTCATCAGAATCATGACAGACTTCTTAACACAAACCATCAAATCAAGAAGAGCTTGGAGTGAAGTATTTCAAGTCCTGAAGGAAAACAACTTTCAACCCAGACTGATGTACCCTGCAAAACTATCTTTCAAAATTAATGGAGAAACAAGATACTTCCATGACAAAGAACAGCTAAAGGAATTCATGACCACTAAACAAATCCTACAAAAAATACTGAAGGACATTCTAGAGAGAGATTAAAAGACCACAATTCCAGGAACAGCAGCAGAGGGGGCTCACCAAGAAGGGCAGACAGTTGAATGGAGGGGAAAAGTAGGCAGCCAGTGGGAGGAAAATAGTATGGCAGAGATGAGGCAGAGAAGGTTGGCCATAATCACTAATATGGATGGCTTCAATTCACCAATAAAAAGAAATACAGGCAGAGTGGATCAGGAGACAAGGTCCATCAATATTTTTTACACGAGAAACATATGTAACCCAAAAGTGAGTTCATAGACTGAAAGTCAAAGGAGAGAGAACAATGCTCTGTGTGACAGGGAACCAGAAAGAAGCGGTGGTAGCTTGCCCATCAGCTACAGTGCAGACAAGAAAGTCATGGCATTTTTATACAATGGAAAGCTATTCAGCTATAAAGAAAGTCTTGAGGCTCTTAAAGGTAAATGAATACAACTTGAGATGATGCTCATGGGTGAAATGATCAGAGTCACATAGGTGAATAGGGTGTTGTCTCCCTAGTGTAAAAACTAAAAGAGTTAATGGGATCCCAAATGCACAATACATCCTGTGAAAGTGAAAGGAGAAGTGTCTAAAAAGGGAAGGCAGTGGCCATTGTTAACCTATTATCATGACTCAAAATCCACATTGTTTTCATTGTTCTGTTTGTTTATATTCTGTTACAGTTTGTCTAGTTTTATTATATTTGATGGCATGGACAGCTATTTCAAAGATGACAAATATATTATAGTAGCCATTTTTGATTTCCTACTCTCTTGTTTTGTAGCCCTGTATTGCTTTTATTGTTTTGTTTTTACTGATTTTATTCTATTTGGTTTGTTTGATTATATTATGTCTGATGGTAGAAGCAACTACTTTGAAGATAACAAGATGCATCATGTACCTATTGTGGTTTCATTATTATCTTGTTTTGAAGTCCTATAATGTTTCCATTGTTTTGACTTTATTGGTTTTATTCTGTACTATTTTGTCTGATTTTACTATGCCTGATGATATGGGCAATTTTTTTGAAGACAACAAGAGGCATTATGGTAGCCATTATTGATCCCGTAGTATTTCGTTTGAAAGTCATGTACCATGTTCATCATTTTGTTTTGATTGACTCTATTCTGTTTTATTTTGTTTGGTTTTATTCTCTTCAAAATTAAAAAGAAAGATTTTTTGTATCCATCTAATGATGGACATTTAAATTGCTTCCATATTTTGGATACTGTTAAAAATTGCTGCAATGAAATTTGTAATTCCTTTGAGTATGTGCTCAACAGAGGGATTACAAGATCATGAGATAATTCTAATCTTACTTTCCTGAGAAATTTCCATACTGTTCCCTAATGGTTGTATTAATTTCCCTTCCTACTAATAATGCATAGTTCCCTTTTCTTTCCATTCCAACACTTGTTACCTTTCCTTTTTAAAATAATAGCCCTTCCAAAAGGTGCAAAGTGTTACCTCATTGTGATTTTTATTTGCATTTCTCTGATCAGTGGTGATAAGCATTTTCTCACATGTGGGTTGACTATATATGTGTCTTCCTTTGAGTAATGTCTACTGTTGTCTGTTACTATTTTTTTAATTGAGTTTTTTATATTAAATCATTTGAGAATCTTCTGTATTTTGGAAATTAACCCTTTGTTAGACATATGGTTTGCAAATATTTTTCCCAAGCCATATGTTGTCTCTTTTCTGTTTCCTTGCTCTGCAGAAAATTTTTAGTTTAATGCAATCCCCATTTATTTATTTCTGCTTTTATTGCATGGATTTTTCAAGTTGTATCCAAAGAAGTGATTACTAAGTCAAGCATCAAGGAGCATTTATTCTTTTGTTTTCTTTATTTTTATAGTTAAGGGATTGAATTTGTCTTTATTCCATGTCAAGTTAATTTTTATGTATGGCATAAGGCAAAATGCTCTTTCTGTCTGTCTTTTCTTTCTTTCTTTTCTTTTCTTTCTTTCTTTCTTTCTTTCTTTCTTTCTTTCTTTCTTTCTTTCTTTCTCTTTCTTTCTCACATGAATATACAGTTTTCCCAGTAGTACTTAGGGAAGGGTTTATACTTTCCTCATTGCAAAATATGTGTGCCAAAAATTAGTTGTCTGTTATATATGGTTTATTTCTGGACTCTCTATCCTATCCTTTTGGTTTTTATGTCTGTTTTTATGACAGTATACCATTTTAATTAATATAGCTGTGTAATAGAATTTGAAATCAGACAGTATGATACCTCTAGTTTTTTCTTTAAGATTACCTCATCTATTTAGAGCTTTTGTGTTTCTGTATTAGCTTTACTATGATTTTTGCAAAACTGCTATTGGAATTTTGATAGGATTTCATTTAATCTGTACACAGCTTAGGGAAGTATGGAGATAACAATAATATTAGTTTTTCCAATCCACAAACATATTTTCCACTTATTTATACCCACTTTAATTTTTTCCATCAATGTTTTATAAACTTCAGTTCATTTTCTTGGTTAAATTTCTTTCTTTTTTTTTTGATGTAATGGTAAACAAAATTGTGTTTTAAATTTTCTTTCAGGTATTTTGTCCTTGGCAAAAAAACACAATTGATTTTTGATTATTGGTTTAATATTCTGCTACTGTACTGATTCATTTGTTTGTTTTTTGCTGTATTTTGCTGTGTATTTTTGTTTGTTTGTTTTTTGAGACAGGGTCTCAGTCTCACTCTGTCATTCAGGCTACCCTGAACTCACTATGTAACCCAGGCTGGCCTTGAACTCATGGTGGTCCTCCTGCCTAAACCTCCTGAGTACTGCAATTGCAGGCATGCACCACGTCTCCAGGACTAATTCATTTGCTTTAATTTTTTTTCTTTGTGGAGTGTTTATAGTTTTCTATGTCCAAAATCATGTTACCTGTTAGAGACACATTACTCTTTTTTCCTTTTCATTTGGGTGCCTCTTAATACTTTTGCTTGTCTAATTGCTCTGGCTGGGATTTCTAGCAGTGTACTCAGTAGAACTGGTGAATGGGCATCCTTGTCTAGTTCCTGTGGCTTGCTGTGCGTGACTTTTATTGTATTGACATTAATTTCTACACAAACTGTTATTGAAAGTTTTTTTTTAATCATGAAAGAATGTTGAATGTTCTCAAATTCTTCTTCTTCTGTTACCAATTGGGATGATTAAATGACTTTTATTAATGTCGTGTATCACAATTTTTATTTGTATGCTGAAATATCCACACATCTCAGGAAAAAAAGCACAAATGATTAGGGTGTACAGTTCCTTAATGTGCTGTTGCAGTTAGCTTGCTGGTATTTTGTCATGAACTTTTGCAGCTATGGTGACCAGAGATACTGGCTTGTAAATTTCTTTTCTTAAAACCATGTCCAGTGTTGGTATCAGGATAATGATGACTGTGTCAAATGATGTTCTCTCTGATGATTTTGGACAAGTTTTTGAGAAGTGGTGTTAACTCTTCTCTAAATCTTTAGTAGCATTTACTATTAAAGGGTGTGAATTTCTGGAATTTTGTTATTTTGAGAGTGTGATGAATTAGCTAATGGTTAACTTGTAACACCCAACTGAACTGGGTCAGTGTGAAGCTGGATGTGGGAGGCCCCTCTGAGGACTGCTGCCAACAACATACAAGGAGGGCTAGAAGGAAAGATGGTGTGCTACTATTGGTTTTCCTGGAGAAGCTTGCTGTGCAGGCTTTCCTGAATGAACTCAGCTGTCCTCATCTTGGGCAGAACTTGAGTCCTCTTTGTTGCTGAGGATGACTGAAATTCTCTTTGGGGAGATATTGTAATTTTTTTCTTCAAAAGTGTACCTTGACTTAATACAATTGTCTTGCATGTTTTATATGGTCTTTGGCCTATTAGTCTGCTTTTCAATATGTATATACGATATTTAACTTTATAAAGCCTTATAAGATAAATAAATTAATCTGATGCTAGGTAAATAAAAGGAGATAGAAGGAAGAGAAAAAAAAGAATTGAAATGTGTTATGCACATGTATCAACTCCCTAACAGTGAATATAATCATTATGCACTGCAAACATGTACTAATAAGACTAAAAATAAATTCCAACTCTTCATTTCATCATTTTTTATTGTTTTCTTATATTCTATCTCATTTCTTCCTGTTCCAATGGTCATTATTTCCTTTTTTCTGCTAATTTTGTGTTATTTTGTTTTACTTTTTTATAATTCTCTGAGGCATGAAGTTAGTATTATACTAGATTTTTTCCTTAAATTTGTCAATTATTACTATTAACTTTTCTCTCAGAATCGCTACTGCAGCTGGGCATGCCTGTAATCTCAACACTCGAGTGGACCAGGCAGGGGGATTGCTATGAGTTTGAAGCCAGGCTAAGCTACATAGTGAGTTTAGTTCAGCCTGTACTATTCAGTGTGACATTCTTTCAAAAAAACAAAACAAAACAAAACGAAATAACCAGAGAGAGAGAGAGAGAGAGAGAGCCTTCTTTCCGTATCCCAAAAGTTTTGTCATGTTTCTTTCTATTTTATTTATTTCAAGATATTTGTTGATTTACTTTCTTTAAAATTGTGGTTTGTTATTCCAGAGTATACTTCTAAATTTTCACATACATATCTATGTATGAGTTTTCCTCCTATTGTTGATTTATAGTTGTACATTACTGTGGTTAGAAAAGAGATTTCTTCTTTTAAACATTGGTTGATTGTTTAGGAGTATATTTTTAACTTTTAACACATTCATGAATTTTCCAATTCTATTCCTGTTACTGATTTCTAGTTCAATACCACTGTGGTTAGAAAAGACATGATATAATTTCAATCTTCATAACCTTGTTTTTTGTGTCCTAATAAATGATATCTTATAGGATGTTCCATGTGAACTTTAGAAGAATGTGTATTCTTCCATTATTGGCTATAATGTTTGATATATACCTGTTAATCTAGCATATTTCAAATCCTGCTTCCTTATTGATTTTCAGTCTGAATGATCTAACAATTATTGAGACTGGACACTGATGTCCCTTATCATTATTATGATATTGCTATTTATTTCTCTCTTCAGTTCAGTCAATGTTTGCTTCAGATATTTAGGTATTCTAAAATTGGGTGCCCATGTATTTATGAATGTAATATCATCTTGACAAATAACCCTTGGCTTCTCTTGCAAGTTATAATACAGCTTTAATTATAACTATTGTTTATAAGGCACTATACATTCTGATAAGAGTATGGTGAAGTTGTACTTATCAAACTAGTTCTAATATCATTATATAGAACAAACTTTTTATATATGGCCTAAATGATATAATACCTATTCTTTTTCACTCTTTAATTTTCTTCATTAAACTCCAATCTTATTGGTCTGGCATTTATGACCTAATAAGACAGACTAGCCAACCAGTCAATTTTTTAAATGTTGTATTAGTTAATAGTTGAGGGTATTTGGGCAAGTCTTTTCATTAAATGCCATGAATAGTTTGTGGACAAGACAATGTTAGAGCAGGAGCTGGCAAACTTTTTATGCAAATAATAAATGTCTTAGATCTTAAGGCCATACTGTCATAGTCTTTCCCACCTAACTCTGCTGTTCTAGAGCCAAGAGTCATAGGCCATCTGTTAGTGAATAATCATCACCATGCTTCAATAAGCATTAGTATGAAGACTGAAATTTAAATTTAATATAACTTCACAGGTAATTGTTAAGGATGCCATTATTCTTCTTTTGATTGTTTTTAACCATTTAAAAATATTCTTAGATCATAGGCTAGCTCAGCTGGAGCCACAGGTCTGAATTTGGTAGCTGTGGCCTTTGACTGTCAATGAATAGAGATATAATCAAGGAAAACTTCTACAATAATTATTAGCCTTTAAAGTGGTTTATTTTTCTCATGGTAGCTTACAGTAAGATGGGGGACATGGTGGAAACTGAGAAAGTTACTGAAAGTATTTTACTCATTGTTTTAACTTTTTATAATCTCTCAAACCTAATGAAGTACCATTAAAATTGATTACAACATTGACTGAGGACATAAATATAAACATCTACACTCAAAACTTAACCTAGTTGGAAAATTTCTACAACAGATTTCATTTTCCTCAACTGAGTGAATCTTGAGAACTAGACACTGCAAGGGGAAATAGTCACTCAGTCATTCCTAAGGACCAAGATGAAAAACATCCATCTTTTCCTTCCTTTGTTTCTCTCCTTCTCTTTGTCTGATTATTCTTAACTTTTTGCTTCTAGTCATTTGGTTATTTCCAACACACAGGGCTGTAGCTAAGTGTTACAGTTTAGATAAAAAATATCCCCCCAAAGCCTCGTGCATTCAAAGTGCAACTATATGAGAGCGTTATACTCATCAGAGGATTAATCCTTTGAAGAGTTTAGGAGCTGAATGTGCTGCTTGGAGGTGGGGCCTGGTTGGAGGTGAGTCCCTGTGAGTGTCACAAGGACAGTGTATTCTCTTTACAGCTCCTCCCTTCTCTCTCTGCTTCTTGGATGCCAGGGGTTGAACACTTTTGTCTGCCATGTCTCGTTTTGGAAACAGGTGACCATGGATTAAAACTCAACAAACATAAACCTGTCCTTTAAATTTTGGGTGTTGGATATTTTGTTTCACTGATCAGAAACAAAGACACTAAGTAACATAAAAACAATTAGGTGAAGAAAAGATTAACTTCCTAAATTGTAGTTTTGCTTATTTAAGTAATAGTTTGACTAGATTTTGAAAAATGAAATTATGCTAATCTCCATTGCTCTTATACTCAGCTGGGGCCCAAACTTGTATTTGTTTCTAACTATATGACTGTAGGTTTGTTTCTGGTTAGGAAAAATATTTGTGTAGTCATATGTTTTAATGATTTAATAATCAATACAGGTTTTCTGATTAAACTCTATATCCATATAAGTATATAGATATAATATCTGTTGCTAAAAGATAAAGTACACCTTTCTGTTAATTTTACTGCTGTGACAGTATGAGGGACATTCAGAGACCACAAGAATCTAGAAGAAAAACATTTTCAAAGAATTAAATTGTTTCCTTCCTTTGATTAAATTTTATTTACTTTTTTTGGTTATTTTAAATATGTTAAAACTTCATAATTTTACTTCATGTGAAGGCTTGTACCTAAATGTCTCCCCAAAGCTTCTTGTGCTCATAGCGGAGGCTTTGGGGAGGTAACTGGGTGGTGGGAGTGTGGTACTGGATCATGGGGGAGTGATACTGGATTAGTTCACTGATTGGTTCTGGGTATGGATGATGGACTTTCTGTAGAGGGAGGACCCAACTTGGGTGTGGGTGGCGCCAATGAACAGGGTGGCAGGCTGGGTGGGATAAAAATGGAAAAGAAGAAAAAAAGAAGGCTCACTGCTTCTTGCTCGCCTGTCATACCATGAACTGTTTGTTCTCTGTCATGCCCCTTTCCATGCCTCCCACCCTGAGAGCCAGAAGACTATGGACTCAAACCTCTACAAAATAAACCTCTCTTCCTTTTATTTGTGGGTATCACGTATTTTGTTTCAGCACTGAGAAAGTAATTAAGACATAAAAGGAATAAAATGCACTCGTGGTAGGAACAGAATATTAAAACTAGAATAAATTGCCATTTTCTCCAAACACAATTCAATATAGGAACAGAAAACAAATTATATTTCTATATACTGGGAAGCAATCAGATTATGAATCATGTAATATTTGATTCTACTGAGGAACCCAATATACTTGAGTTATTGGAAGGGAGAACACTTATGCTTCTTCTCTGTAGATTTACTGAAGTATATTTTCACTTTTCTAGTACCATTATCCTCTTCTACCTTTCATTGTATTTTTTTCTATGTCTTTTGGACAAATTTAGAACAGAACGTGTTGCAGCAATGGTGAATCGGGGGTATAATTAATGGAAAATGTGCTATCTATCAAGATGATTTTTAAAATGTTTGTGACAACCCATCCCTTCAGTATATTGTGATATCTTTATGAAAATGGGTAATGAGATTTTGAAGCTAAATTACCCCTGGTGGGGAAAACTGCAAAATAAAAGTATGATATATAAAGGTGCATGAATTAAACTCAAGATTTTCTGTGCTACAGAAAAACTAACCGGGAATACTGAGTTATGAAGTTTTCTCTAGGCAAGCAAAGACCTAACTTTAGAAATTTCTATAAGAAAACCGCAATCTGGTATTATTTTCAGTGTTAAGCCAAAATAGTCTTCTGAATGTTAGCTTAAAACTTTATATAATGTTGCAATCATTACCAGACGCCAAACTTAAGGATGTACTCATGTTCAGTGTACACACAATTTAAATCTCTCAATACTGGCAAAGGTGCAAATGGATATACATTTAAGAAGTTCTTTGAAATAGAATCTCAAGCCGTTCAAAGGTCTGAAAAAAAGAACCTCAGTCTCTAACATCAACTATAAATGCTTGGGCAATCATGTCTTTTCTCTAAACTCATGGGTTTTAGTCATCTGTAGTTGAGAACACTGGTGTATACTTCAAAGTTCTAATTGTAACTCAAGGGAAATATAGCCATTTTTGGGAATGTAAAAATCATCATCAGCAGTTCCCAAACTTTTTTAACAACAGAAAACCCTATTTTCAAAAAGAAAATTATGCATAGAATTCCCAGAGTAGAAAGTACATGCTTAAAAATAAAGGCTTACTTCACAAGACACACAAACATAAAAGAGTGATTCTCTAAGTCAGGGAACACCCACTGAGTCCCCAGGACCAGATCCTGCGGACCACATGCTTTTAAACAGTCCTTGAGGGAAGAATGGCTTTTGCATTTTTAGGCTGTTGAAAATTATCAAAAGAAGAGTATTATTTGATGACTTGTAAAAAGTGTATAAAACTCAAGTGTCAGTACTTGTATGTGAAGTTTTATTGAAACATACCCACGCCCATTTGTTAACTTTTTGCCTCTGGGTGCTTTTATACTACAAGGGCGAGACTGAGTGGTTGTGTTGAAGTTATTAGGCTCCACAAAGCCAGAAATTCTTCTTTTCTAACCTTTTACAGAGAAAGTTTGCCAAATTCTGTTGTAAATAACATTTTAGCTCGCTTCCTAAAAGTAAGACTTAGAACAGTTCACCTTTTTCTTACCTTTGCTATCCTATCTATTCCGTTGGTGTAAATCACTCTGATTATTATTCATCGTATGTACTAGAAGTGAGTTTCACCCGTGATAAGCAGGGTGGACATTTGCCTGACTTTGTATTTGGCTCTGTAGAGAATTCTGAATGAATGTAAATTGTAACCTCTGCTCTTAAGTAGATTAAAATCTAGCTCAGCCACAACAACAAAAAAGCAAGTCTGTTCAGTATTAAATCAAATGTGGACTCAAACAATTTCTCAGCAACAGGAAATTATCAGGCTTCATATGATGATTGTATATGAATATCCTTGTTCTTAAAGCATCCCTCCCATTGCTGGTCTCTCTTGTCTTTTCTGCTGTCACCCTCAATATTCTCCTTTCTAATGCAGAGAACTTGGCTGTTTCTGCCTGCCTTATCTGGTGTGACCCATCTTCTGAAGATGCCACCTTGCCTTCTAAACAGCTTATCAAGGTTTAGCTTCTACTTGTTCCCAAACAAAGATGATTCTCTCCCTGAAAGAATTTCTGATGCCATCTTTGAGATAATGCTTTCAAAATGTGTTTGAAGTGAGGAGGGAGGAGGAGAGGAAGACAAACACAAGCAAAGGTTTGGAGACAGGCCTGGCAGTGAGGGAACAAGCAAAACAAGCATGGTGAGAGAGACTGAAGGAGTCCAGAGAAAGCAAGAGAGATATGATGTCGGGCCACCAATAAAGAAAGTGAAAAGAAAGAATCATAATAAGTTTCTGAGCACAGAAATGGCAAGATGAGAGTGGCACCTACTGAATGTGGGTAGCGAGGTTCTAATTCAAGGACAAGAGGTCAGTCAGATAGAAAAATTTCATCCTGACATGGGGACGCTGTGGGAAGAGCCTGATCTACAGTGAGGACACTGGGTATGGGGGTGGAGAAATGGCTATAAAATTTTCTACAGAAAACAACTGATGTGACATAGCTCTGAGGAATGAAAGGAGAAAAAAGAGAATTTTAAGATTTGAGGCTAGATGACCTGAAAAATGGTATAGACATTATCAAACATATCCCAATTTTTAAAATAAATGTAAAATATATGCTTTTCCTGTTTGCATAAAAATTTGATATTTTTGTGAGCTCATGAATTTGATCCCCAGTATCTCCAATTTTTTTTAAATTTTATAATAATGGCACATACTCATGTACACAGGAAAATAAAACTAAGACAGAAACCTTAATAGAAGAGAAAGAAAACAAGCATGATATAATCCTTGGTCTAAGTATCAAATTCAGCTCTAAATTCCTTACTGGTGAGACAGGTGGCTTCACAGATGTAAACATCTACACCACTTTCTTCAGCGATGATCACATGCTTGGCAGGAAAGTCAGGAATACTTCACACTGATCTTTACCATGCTAGGAAATAGAGAAAGTCTTAGTAGGGTTCCTTAAAGTTGCAGAAACTCAATCTATTGATCAACAGGTAAGAAAATCTGGTGACATAGTATTAAATCATACTTTATAAAGCCTTTTCTAAAGGAAATGATGTTGTTATCAAATAGAAAGAGAACTGAGGCTGAGTGTTTGCATTCATAATTATTGTCTAGAATTTTGCCCACTAATTTTGAGTAAAGTTATTTTTAACAATAAGAGTGTGTTTCAAACGTTTTTCTCCTGCTTCCCCAAATTAAAAAGTTTCTTGTTCCTTAAAATCCCTACTAACTCTCTACCTACATTACAAAGTAATGGTGTGGCATTATTATTTACCATGTGCCAGCTTTTGTTCTACACAGTTCATAAGTAGAAAGTCATTTAACACTTTCCAACCCTATGAGTCAGTCATTTTTATCTCCATTTAGAAGAGGAAACTCACAGAATGATTTAAAACCATGTGTAAAGCAGACAGCTATAAACATGACTGTGCAGGTGTTGCTGTTTCAAATCCTACACCATATACCCCACGACTGCCTGCCAGGGTCCGGAACAAGTAACGACACATAAATGACTCTAATTCAGGAAACTGTCTTTAGCTTCTATCATGAGCTGTCCTATTAATGAAGGTCTTTCATCTTTCACTTAATTTCTGCACCAATGGGTTATTCCTAGGAATAAGTTTTGAGACCAATCTATTGATAAGCTCCTGATTCTTTAAAGACTCATTCTTTTATGTTATTTAGGAAGTATTCATTAATGAATCATATTTGCTTTATACTATAGTTAAATTGAATCTTTAAGTAACAGAACTGTGACCAGTAGGTCACCAGTATAAGTCAAGGAAAACAAAAGGTATCCATTAATCTAAACAAGTAAGTAAAGTGGTTTCTTTCCTCATACATTTTTATAAAATATTTTTTCATTATGGTAGGATGCTTGAGGTCTTTTTTTGTTTTTCCTTAGGAAGTTAACTAGAGATTTGTTGATGACATGTATTCATAACAAATATGACTATATTGCACACACGTGTAATTGGTGAGGAAATATTCTATTGATGTTTAAAACAAACCAAAATGACAACACTAACTTCAGCTCCTCCTGCTTTCAAATAAAGTCAGGGAAACATGAAGTTTAGTTTCTAGAAGGGAGGTAAAAAAATCTCTATGTAGAAATTAGCAAGTGAACCAAAGGAGGAAAGTCATGCATGGAATCTTGACAAAAATGGAAACATCTGCGCTAGTGCTCTTCAGATGGTGAAGATATGGTGAGCGGCCTTTTGTTTGGGAAAGCAGTTTAGAATATTGGGATAAACGGGGTTTGTCAACAACAGCACAAATTACATTGTAGGATGTGTAGATGGGAGAGAGAAAGAGAGAGAGACAAAGACAGAGAGAGACACACACATAGAGAGATGGAGAGACTGTCATTTTGTGTATTGTAGGATCTCTATCAGCATCTCTGACCTCTACCCAAGTAGTGCAAGTAGCATCTTTTCTGTAGTTGTGACAACTAACAACTCGAATGTCTTTAGGGGTGCAGAACTGACACCACCTTCATCCTTCATATCAATTCCCCAAGAGGATTGTGAAACACAAGTATCTACTAATAAAATAAAAAATTTTTAAAAAACACACATTAGTTTAGAACCACCAAGACAGATGAAGTTACGCTCAGAAGGGGATAAGGATCAGAGTTAGACTGTTTCTGGGTAGCATTCTTGGGAGTGTAGTCTTGTCTCACCACCCTCAACATCTCTTGGGACCTTCTAAGAAATGTCAGGATCTCAGGCTCTAGATCTCAGGCTCTGGAATCTGTAGTGTGTCACAATCTTAAAGAGTTAAAGGGATTCCAGAAAGCTCAGAGAAGCGAAGACTGACAAGGGACTGGAGGAAGAATGAAGGGAACAACAAAATGGTGTTGGATAGAATTTTTTCAGGGCTGAGTGACTGAATATTGCTGAAAACTAATGCTTAATATTTAATTAAATGTTTTGTAAGCCCTCGTCTTCACTCCCTGCCCCAAACTTGCACTACTGCTCTGCTATGTACAAGAGTCATCTGTTTTTGTCACTTTGTGGGTTTAAAGAAAAATAGGTTATTCCATTTCCATGTTTGTGTTGGTGTGGGACAGATAAAAAGGAACAAGTACAGGAGGCTAGACACAGAGATTAAGAGTCTGGTACAAACACAAGTTTAAAGCAAGAGAGGATTAGGAGAACCATGCACCAAGGTATCTCTAATAGTATGGGCAGGGATGGGGAGGGGGCTGCAGAATGAGAAATGTTGCCTTTCCATGGGGGGGTGAGGACTATAGCCAGCCTCATGTTAAAGGAAGAAAGACCCCCCCACTCCTTTCATCAAAGAAAGCAAACCCCCTTAGAACAGGAGAGAGATGCTGAATACAGGAGCTTGTACATTTATATCTAACGATATTCCTATGGACTTCAATATACACAAGGGAAGAAGTGGGCAAGTGACAGATGTACTTGTGCTACAGTCATGTGATGAAGGGGATGTGTCAGAGGAATAATGAGGTTATGTTTGTCAGATTAGCTCAAAGTAGTTTGAAAAAAGTCATTTGGGGGAAAGTTTGATATGTCAGTCTGAAATTGTAAAACATGGATTATTTCAATTGGGACTAATTTTCATTAATTAGCACAAATAATTAGTATTGCTTCATAAGTATGTCTCCTTGATGCCATCCTAAAATGCAACTGTTTCAAAGAGAACAAGTTAAATTTTATGTTTAAGAAATGTTTTCTTTTAAACAATCTGTTTGATTTTCATTGGGGAAACCAGGGTGCCATTTACTTAAAAAGTTAAACAGATACTTATCATAGGATTCAGCCATTGCATTCCTATTTATCAGAGATAACTGAAAGAATATATCCATACAAAGACTTATGCATTAATGTTCACAGTAGTTTCACTTGTAAAGAGCCTCAGATTAGTGAAAAACCAAATTTTCACCAACAAGTGAACAGTTTTGGTAGACAAATTATAGACTATACATACATGGAAAACTACCCAGCAATAAAAAGAGAAAATAATTTGTACACATTAACAATATGGATAAATCTCAAATTAATTGTGTTGAATGAATCCACACAAAACAGTTATCACTGTATTATCCTATATTTCTTAAATTCCAGAAAGTACAACTGATCTGTAGAAATTAGATGAATGGCTACCACCTAAGGAGTGGGAGAGTGTGAAGTGAATTACAGAGGGGCTTTGTGAAATTTGGAGGGGTGATGGATTTGTCATTACCTTGATTCAACTGATAGTTTTACAAGAGTACATGAATGTTAAAGTTTATCAGAAAGCACAGTGCAACTATGTGATGTTTACTGTACATTGGCTAATGCTCAATAAAGCAGTAAGGAAAACATTAGACCCAAAATTGTTTTAATTGATTCTGAGCCACAAAATAATCACAAAAAGGAGGAAATAATGCTTAACATTTTAAAAGCAAAAATGATCTGCTCTTTTCAACTTTACAGGAATAGCTCCACTTAATCTTACCCAGCAGTGGGGCTTGTTTCACCTTTCTATAACACACTCTGTGCTCATGGGCACAGCATTGTTAGACTGCTCTTTATGTCTTCCACATTAATGAAAACTCTTATTTATGAGTAGCTGTTATGTGTCTAGTTAAATTTCTGTTCAATAGGCTTGGGAATAGAAGTCAATCCCTGTGGTTATGAGAAAAAGGATATTTTACTCTCATGTATATATGGTACTCTGTTTTCCAAAAGATCTAGCTGTATGCATGCCACACTTATTTGCTTGTTCATTTATCAAATAAGATCAATCTGTGTAAGCACTTCATAAATATAATACTACAAACGTGGAAATTGTTGCTTCTACTGCTTCTGTTGCTATTAATTAATTAGAATTTTGACTATGATTATTAATTCATTTGACCAATACAATTAGCTAATCTAGAAGATTCAAGCTCCAAATGAACTAAAGATGAATAAATGCTAAAGTTAACACGGAATTGATAGATGATTAAATAAGGTACATAGTGCAGAGGAACATCTGTGATGTGTGCAATCAGCACTGCTTTTTCCTTTTCAAATAGAATTGTCACATTTACATGTATTTACACAGGTGTGTGTAATTACACATATGGCATCCTCAGGGAATTACAAAATTATAAGGAAATAATGCAATTTGAGGTATAAGCTGAGTATTTTGCATATCAACCAGAACCCTGGTCAATATTGTCAAAAACACTTAATAGAAGGTCAAGTAAATATGAAATAACCCCTCTTCCTCTTTTGTGTAGCAAAAAGGATAGCTCATAGACCCTTGCTCTACAGAATTCTTTATAACTTTTTTATGTCCCCCATCTCTATTTTGTTACCTGACTTTTTTTTCTTTACTTCCCCTTGGTCTACTGTGCTCTTGCAGTACAAATAAAACTTCAATTTTATCTTCCTCATTCTCTTCTCAAGCCTTTTCTTTCCTGTCAGGGAAAATCTATGTCAATCAAACCCTTGTAAAATTTCTTCTTTCACATATATTTTTTCAAAAGGCAGCATCACAATAGAAGGTTGGCTACCTTCTATTTTTCAGGTTTTCCTGCTTATCTTGAGTGTAACATATGCAAGAAGGCTTTGAGTGGCTGTTTATTCTGCTTCTCAAATCTTAAAGGATTTGAAATAGAGTATGTCCTTGCCTCTCTGGTGAGAGTTTCAAAACCCAAAATATCCTTGATTCAAATCTGTCTTTCATTTCTGAGACCAAAGGAAGTCTGAATTATCCCTCTTGAGCTTGAATTTCTCTTCTCAGTGTGCCACATCATAGATTTTTTTAAAAAAGTGATAATTACAACATTAGTTTAATTGGTAGAAGCCTATAGACCCGAATTTATGAGCAGTGTATTTGTTGGGATCTTTTATACAAAGCAAATTAATTTATCTCCAGAATGGGAATGTATTCTCACACAGTTGTAGAGACTAAATCCTATGATCTGCCATCTGCAAACTAGAGACCTAGGAAAACTAGCAGTAGAATTGGAAGGTCTGAGAGCTGGAGGGCCAACTGCATAGGTTACTGTACAGGGCTCAAGGCTTGAGCATCACCAGGATCAAGTGAAGAAGGAAGCTGAAACACCAGCTCAAACTGTCAGGCAGTTAATTAAGCCATCTCTGCCTTGCCACTCTAGTCAGACACTGACTGGAATGGATGTAGGTCACTTCCTCTGTAGAGGACCATGTGCTTCACTCAGGCTGTGCATTCAGATGCTGGTCTC
>PVLA01008759.1:0-84285 GCA_004027455.1 Hydrochoerus hydrochaeris | reverse complement strand
TGAACTTCACTTCCATTACCTATGTTTGGGAAGTTTTCCTTAATTATTTCTGTGAATAGACTTTTTATTTCATTTGTATTTGTTCCTGCATCTTCATTCACATATTTTATTCTTAGGTTATAAATCCTCTTGTCATCTTCTAGCCTTTGTATCGTTGCTTCCTGGTTCCTTGTTATTTTTAAGAGATCCTTCCTTTCACAATCATACTTTGCAAATCTATCTTCAAGTTTTGAAAGTTTGTCATTAGTTTCTGTTAAAAGGTTTTGCCAGGTTTCAATGGAGTTTTTAATTTCCTGATATTCTCTTTGGATCTGTTTCATATATTCTAGGTTTTGTTTATATTCTTCATCAAAGGCATCTCTCCTTTCTCTAGGTTCCTCTATTCTTCCATTTGTGTCTACTTGAGGATTACCCAGGACTTCTTTTATTAGTGTTCTTATATCTTGCTTCACCTGAGTTAGAATTTCAGACTTAAATTCGACAATGAGGTCATGGATGTATTTCTTTATTTCCGATGAGGCTGTCTCTGACATTACAGAAAATAATGAACAGAAGGGATATTTTTTGGTCTTGGCAACTAAAATGTCCCATATAGTATCTTCTGATCTGTTTTACGATCCTGTGGTGATCCTGGCTAAAATGACAGAAATATGTAAAGAAAGAATCCTGGATCCTGGACCAAGGATAAAGTTCACTGGCACAGCACCTGCCTGTCAAGCACAGGGTCCTGAGTTCAATTTCCAACACACACACACACACACACACACACACACACACACACACACACACAAAAGTTCAAGAATCCTGCATCCTAAAATCTCTCTTTGGAAGAAACTTGTTCAGGAGAATGACCTGATCAGGACTCTGTAGAAATGAGAATTAAACCTTCATTACATTAGCCACTGAAATTCAGAACAATCTGTTACAAAATTAGAACTCCTATACTAATTTTAGGAAATTTTTGAAATCTTCATAAATTTCTGGCCTGTCCCACATCTTAAGCACAACCTGAGAATATTAATAGGCTTTTTCATTCATTCATCAATATTCCTTTGCTACGTTTACTTTATATTAAATTACTTTATATTAAATTTTAAGGCACTATATAACCAAGAGCAAAGCCACCAAACTGAAAAAGAACATATAGAATTCTCTTATCTTAGCTGATTCTAGGGATGAAAATGCTGCAGAAAATCTTACACATTAGCATAAGGAAAAGAGAAGAGAATTTGGAAACTATTACTTCGGCCTATGTGTATTACAAAAAGTTTTTTTTTTAAATGTAGTGTTTTGAAACTTGATCAGAACTTCAGTTGGTGAAAACAGAAGATACTTACACATTCTTCCTAGGATGAAAACATTGCAGAAGCAAAAATCAACTTACAAGAAAGTGCTGAATTTTAAAATACTAACCTAATTTAACTTCAGAGAATACTGGAAGTTATTGCTAAAAAGTCACTTGGAGTAAGCATATGTAAAGCCCAAGAAAACAAGTTCAGTTTTATCCCATAAACAGTAAAAAGATTTTGAGCAAGAGAACAGTAAGATTTCATTTTTAGAAGAATTAATCTGGCAGTTAAAAAACTCCATTCGAATATTAGCTTAATGCCTCAAGCCAGGGATTTTTGAAATCTTTGGTGCTGGGACCCTTTTACAATCTTACAATTATTGCAGTCTCCAAAACTCTGTTGTTTACATGGACTACACCTCTGGATATGTACCAAACTAGTTATTAAAACAGATATTTAAAATATTTTCTTATTCATCCATTTAAAAATGACAAACCTATTACACGTTAACATAAATAGCATGTTTATAAAAATAATTATATTTTCCCGAAAAAGAAATTTAACAGTGAAATTCATTTATCCTGTACTTTGAAAGGATCTTGTAGTCACTCATAATTTTGTAATATCTTATATTGTCATTGGGAAATAATTCACTGAGTTGTGCAATTCTTCTTAAAGTTCACATACTACATTATAAAATATTTTAAAATAAATATTATGAACTTGATGTTTTTATGTTCCCATCGAATTTCCTATGTTGAAATCCTTCCCACAAATGTAGTGGTGTCATAGTAGGAGGCCCTGTGATTGGGGTAAGTGAACATCACCGAAGAACCAACAATTTTTACTCTATATCATTTAAGGATACAAGAGGTCAGTTATCTGCAATCCCAAAGAAGGCTCTCACCAGAACCCAATTATGCTGGCATCCTCATATCAAATTTCCTGTTAACCAAGGCTCTGAGGTCTATTGAGACCTTTGCAGAGATATTTGTTGTGTTGTGTTGTCTTCTGTGTGGCCTGAACTAGCAGTTATAAAGACATACTGGACCTAAGGAAGAAAAAAACCAGGCCACTGTGGAAGGCCCTCTGCATTCAGAAAACTGTAGAATACTGTGAGAAGACAGACAGTCTAGACATTAGCCTAGCATTAGTGGTCCCTAACTTTCCCAACATAAATAAATGGATAGAACATACAGAAAGACTACCAAAGACTTCTGTTAGTTACACTGGAAGGAAAATGACAACTTGCAAGTCTGCTACCACATATCCATACACATGGAAATTCTTTTGCTTTCATATATGGCAAGATTCCTACCATTTCATACTACCCAAACTTTCAATCTAAACTCAAAAGGTCCAACAAAGACATGGAGAATTAACAGGTAGATCAAATAATCAAAGCACAGAATAATCAGAAGACCAAAAAAAAAAAAAAAGAGAGAAAAGAAAAACAAAACACTGAAGGGGAGATGACAAATAATATAATTAAACAACTTGAGGGAATCTGTGTAAGTAAAAAGAAACTTTTTCAATTTCTAAAAAGGATGATCTCCATAGAGTAGCATTTAATGTTCAAACTCGAATTTATAGCCTGAAAAAGAGTGCAATAAATATCCTTAAGCACAGAGAAAACAACAACAACAACAAAGGATATAGAAGTAAAAGATAAAGAGACTTAGCCAGGGATTTAGCTCAGTAGCATAAGCGCCTGCCTGGAGAGTGCAAGATTGTGAGTTCGATCCCCAGTACAAAAAAAAAAAAAAGACTTAGTGATAGCTCTAAAAAGAATTAAATGCAAATAGTAAGTATCTAAAAGGACAGGCAACATTTGAACAAATAATACAAATTAAGAAAAATACTAACCAAAGTGGCCCACTTTTAATAAAGGGGTAAATTCTACACAGGGGTATATCTTGGTAAATTTTCTATTTTCCAGGTGCTACAGTCTAAATATTTGTATCCCCTACCAAAAATAAATAAATAAATCATGTATTGAAATACTAACAACCAATGAGTAGGTATTGAAAGACAGAACTTTTAGAGATAATTAAACTGATGACACAGACATCTCATAAAGTGGATTAGCACCCTTTATGAAGGAGCTTATCTGTCCCTTTTCCCATGTGAGGACACACATAAAAAGATACCATCAACAAATCAGGAAGTCAGCCTTACCAGACATAGAATCTGTTAATACCTTGATCTTGGACTCTCTAACACAGTCTCCCAAAATATAAGCAACAAATTTCTGTTGCTAATAAGTTACCCACTCTAAGTTAATTTTTTATAGTAGCCTAAATACACTGAAATAGCAGGTTGGGAGTTAACAAACCAAAAGATAAAACACATAGAAGAAATAGACAAAAATGTAAAAGGAAAATAATATATTTTATCTAACTCAACAAATATACAGACATATCATTACATTTTTCAAATAATTAAAATGTATTCATAAGATGTTCTCGTCTTTAACAAATTTTAAATATATAAATATTTTAACCCACACTCTATAAAATCAGCCCAATAAATTGGGAAGCCAGTGACAAATTTTTTTTTTTTTTTTTTGTACCACAGATTGAACTCATGACCTCACATTTACCAGGCAGGTGTTTATGTCACTGAGCTAAATCCCCAGCCCCCGACAAAATTTTTTTTAAAAAAACCTTAACTATGGGACTGGGGATTTAGCTCAATGACACAGCCCCTCCTTGGCAAGTGTGAGGTTGTGAATTTGAATCTCAATACCCTCCGTGTTTACAAAACAAACTGCTTAGAAATTAAGAGGCAAACTCTTATGTAATCTTTGAATCAAAGAAGATGCTCTAAATTTTTTGGGGGGAGGTAGAGCAAAAGGGCAGCTGAGTAATACACTCCAATCATTTTTCTCCCCACTGATCCACCAGTTTAAACAACTAGTCTTGTAATAAACTAAATTCACAAGAACTAAGGAAGCCAAGTAAGAGACCAAACCACCACATTTTGGTATAATGAGAAGAAAAGATGAACTGAAAAGGACAAGAAAGATGTGCTCACATCATGTCCCCCAACTCCAAGCAGCTTGGATGCCTCCTGCTATGGCTTGTGTTTAGATGTCCCCCCAAAAACCTCATGCACTCATAGCTGGAGCTTTTCCCGAGATGGCTGAATCTAGAGCATGTGACTGACTCATGGTGCAATGCTAGGATTAAGGGTGCTAGGATTAAGGGCAGATAGCCTAGAGACAATATAAGGGACAGAAAGAGGTTTCTGCTAGTTACTTACCGTTGGTCGCTTGCTTGCTTTTGCTGTCATTTGACTGCAATGAACTGTTTCTCCTCCCTCAATGCCCTTCTGCCATGTCACCCTGCCTTGGATTCAAGTCAATTATGGACTGAAATCTCTGTGAAGTTGAAATAATTCTTTTGTCCTTTAACTTTGAGTATAGGGTATTTTTGTCTCAGCAATGAGAAAAATAACTAAGATACCTCTCATTTGGGGGAGAAAGAAGGAAGTGGCACACCTAGTTACCACTAGCATAAAACCTCGTGCTGGGCAGATTCCCACAATCCCTGGCCTATTATTAAGGACTGAGTAGATAAAATTAGGAAAACAGTCAAGAAAATGCTTTCATCACCCTTCCTCCATTTTCAGTTAGCAAAGAGAGGGGCAAGACTCCACTTACTAAGGAGCAGAAAAAGAATAGAACTTTGTGTTAGAGCTCAGTGCCAATCCACTGCAGTGAAATTCAGCACTAAGCAGAAACCAAATCCCCTTCTCCCCAGGCCTGAGCTTGCAGACAAAACCTTTACACCTGCACTAGCATGATAAAACCTGAGCACCTGTGGGACTCAAGTCTTTGTCTGCATAATTGCCAGCTCTGGAGTAGACTTAACACACAAATACACCCATCCAAAATAGTTGCTCTTAGCAAAATGAAGCCTCAATGTATGACACACAGCACTATAAATTGTTTGCGTACACAAACACAGCACAGAAACTTCAGGCTAGTCCTCCAGAATGATACTTCCCAGAGCAAGATGAAACTCATTTTTTTACCATAGGCCACTGAATGTGAACAAGGCAATGGTACCTATCTGGGTCCCAGGAAGAGGCCTGCAGGAAAAGAATACCCTTTTTATCTTTAACTGCATATGTGGAACAAATCTGGGCCTGGATGACCTTCCAGTGCTGAAACAGTAGCAACACAAAACAACAGCAGGCTCACAGAAAACCTGGGTTTAGGGTCCTGTCTACTACTGAAATAGTGACTATAGTCTTTGCAAAAATAAGCAGACTGCTTCAATTTTTGGTCAGACACAAAGTCGTATTATGAAGACAAGAATAAATACCAAATATCACACCCTGCAATAAACACTGCACACCAACAAACACCAAGAACTTTCAGGTAACCATTACTTCAACTAACAGTCAAAATAAGTCATGGAAGAAAATGACTAGATAATAAGAATGGATGAACTCTAAGATTAAATTTTATTTTTTAATTTGTTTTTTGGTACGGGCAATTGAACTCAGGACCTTGTGTTTGTTAGGAAGGCACTTTGCCATTGAGCTATGTTTATTTAATTTAATGTAATGTAAATTTAATTTAATTTAATTTTAGTTTAGTTTAGTTTAGTTTTTTGGTACTGGGGATCAAACTCACAACCTTGCACTTGCCAGGCAGGTGCTTACACCACTGAGCTAAATCCCCAGCCCTAGATGTAAATTTTATAAACTAAGGAAACTAAACAAGTTTAAAGAGGACACAGAAACAATTTAATACTCTCACAAAGAACCTTAGCAAAGATGACAGTGATTTTTAAAAACCAAAAAAACTCTGAGCTGAAAAATATACTAAATGAAATTAAAAATATGAAAAAGTGCATTAACAGGAAAATGTATCAAACAGAAGAGAAAAAGGAGAGCCCAAAGATGGACTGTTTGAGACCAGGGATATAGCTCAGTGGTTCAAGTGCCTGCCTGACAAGCGTGAGGTTTTAAGTTCAACCCTCCAGTACAAAAAAAAAAAAAAAAAAAAAAAAAAAAAAAAAATTAAAAAAAAAAAAAAAGGGAAAAAAAAAAAAAAAAAAAAAAAAAAAAAAAAAAAAAAAAAAAAAAATACAGACTATTTGAAAATACAGTAAGGGGTGAGGGAAAAAAAAAAGAATGAGAAGAAATGAAGAATACTTAACAAGAACTTTGAGACAACACTATAAGAGCAAATATTCAGGTGACTGAATTTCAAAAGGTATTTAAGAATGCTAAAGCTTATTTTAAAAGATCCTAACAGAAAACTCAAACATAGGAAAGGATATAAGTATCTCAGCAAAGGAAGCACATAGGTTAAAGGCCACCAGTTAAGTTTGACTCAATGTAAATCTAACCCAAGATAATCAAATGTAAAGGATAAAGAGACCATTCTCAAGGCAGCAAGAGAAAAACAAACAAACAATATGTAAGAGGTGTCTCAATGTGTTAACAATAGATTTCTCAAAAAAAAAAAATCTTACAGACTAGGGCAAATTAGCATAAGATTTTCACAGTACTAATGGTGGGGGTAGGGAAGAGCGAAGAAGGAAAAGAAGGAGAAAGAGAAAGGGAAAGGAAGGGGAAAAAAATAACCATGCTGTACTCGGCAAAGCTATCCTTTAGAAATAAAGGAGAGATAAATGAAAGGTTCTTGCCCTAGTATAAATTACAATTATGGCGGTGGTCTAACGTGGCAGAAGGCCAAAGCGGGAATGCCTACCACTTCCTGCTTCTTCCTCAGCCCTAAATGCAACTCCCTTTCCTGTTTGTAAGCAGAGAATTCCAATCAGTTTCTGGCACATCATCAATGCCCGCCCTAAGCTCCACCCTCAGTCAAAGGTTACCTATGTCCCATATCCGCCATATTCTGGTTGAATGCGCAGCCGCCATGGGTTGTGTGCTCCTTCCCGTGTCCTCACCTCAATAAACCTGTTCTTTTTGTACTTTTACTTCTCTATTGCACCAGAAAACTCTAACAATGAACACATTCTCAGACAAATACAAGTGACTGAAAGATACAGTGAAAGTTTAAATTAAGAAATTCATTGCAGTAAGACACACTACCATTAACTCCCTTTGAACACACATCCTATCTTTCTTGCCACTTTCTGGAGCAGTTCTAGATGTCCTCTTTCATATCTTTGGTTGTGCCATTAGACGGCTGCCATAACCGGAATCAATTCAGAACATTTACCTTTCACAGTTATCTTGACTTTGGGGCAAATCAGAAGACTCACAGTGCCAGATCTGGTGAATAAGGTGGATAAAGAAGCATCATATTGTTTCTACAAAAGCCTACCTTTTTACTGGATGACATTTGGCAATAGTATTCACCGTATTTTTTATCACACCTTGTCAGAAAGTGGCAAGGATAATGAGATAAGTGCAATGCAGTGAAGGAGAGTATTTTGAGGGGGATTAATGGCAATGTATCTTTCACTATAAAAGGTGTTTTTAAATCTAAACTTTTACTGTATATTTTGATCACATTTCATATAGCCTCACCAGATCTATCTTAAAAACAATGCTAAAGAGAGTTACTCAACTGAAAGAGATAAATGAGTGAGCAAAAAAATCACAGGAAAGTCTCAAACGCCTGATAAAAGTAACTCTACAAAATGAGAACACTCTAATATTACCAACACGGTACTGAACCATTCATGTTTTTAGGAAGAAAACTGAAAAAGAAAACAAAATAACTACTGCATAGTAGCATGTAAAATGAGTCATCAAAAATTCAAAAGGAAGGCCTGGCATGGTGGTATATGCCTGCAATCCCAGCACTCTGCAGGCTGACACAGGAAGATTGCCATGAGTTCAAGACCAGCCTGGACTAATAATGAGACCCAGACTCAATAAATAAATAAATAAATAAATAAATAAAGTTAAATAAAAAAGAGGAAAGAAATAAGAGTATAAATGTAGTTTTTAATTGTATATTTTCTCTCTCATTTTTTCTCATCTCTACAAGCATCTTATATTGCTATCACTTCAAAATAGCTTGTTATAATTGAAAGATGTTTATTATAAGACTCATGAAAACCACAAAATAAGAATTCGTAAAAGAAAAGCCAAAAATAACACAGTAATCAAAACAAACTACTACAGAAAAAAATTTAACTGCAAAGTAAGACTATATAGGGTGAGAAAGAAACTAGTAAAACTTGAAAATAAATTACAAAAAGGCTGTAGAAAGAACTTATCTATTAATATTCCTTAAATACAAGTGGATTAAAACTCTCCAAAATAAAGATATGAGTAGCTTTACAAAATTTTTTAAAGTGGCAAAGTATTGCAAATGCAATTCAAAGCAAGCAGGAGTAACCCCATCTATTCAGATAAAATAGTTTTAAAAGCAAAAGCTGTAAAAGTGACAAGGAACATCATTATATATTCACAAAAGGGTGAACTCAGTTAAAAAAAGTATGCATATATGTGGCAGGAAGTAATGAGGACTGAACCCAGGGCTTTTGCACTGAGCTAACATGAAATTACACCACCTATACCATTTCCAAATGATTTTCACACAGGACTCACATTTTATCATAGAAATCACTAAGAATCCATTTTTACAAATACATAATGCCAAAAGGAATGTACTGATACTTAACTTTGAAATTGTAAAATATCTTGCACTAGACTTTGTTTCCAATTTATGTGAAGTAATGCTGCATATCCTCACCACCACCCCAAAATGTAAAACATCCAATTGGTATTGCTGTGGTCGTCCACTCCATCCCCACAGTCAAGCTGGGCAACTCAGGTATAGTAGCTATGAGCAATTACTCTATGGAGTGAAAGAAAATAAGTGAAAAGTAGAGGGCAAAGATTGCATAAGTAACAAGTAATGAGTAAGGGAGAGCAAGGGGATAAATACAGAACACACAGGAAGCACAGGAGCAAAAAGCAAATACTGCGAGTATGGGGAAGCAAGAGTGAGCATAAGAGATCTTGTAGCAGAATACACCAGAGAAGATATTTTTTAAGAAAGAAACAGGCGGTCAAGAAAAGACAGATGTATAAGGAGATACAGAAAGACAAAATAGTGAATGGGAAGCCAATGGATAAACAGGAAGAGAAAGGGCAAAAGACAAGGATAGAAAGATTGATCAACAAAGTGGCAGAGAGACACAGACTGAAACAGATGAACAAATGAGGGAGACACAGAACAGAGACAGAGGAGGCAGACACAGGACAGAGACAGAGGTGAAACAGAATTAGGAAGACAGGGAGAGAAGAGGAAAGGAGTGACTAAGAGAGAGAAGGAGAAACTGCCAGAGAGAGAAAGACCTTAGGCAAGGACAGATGCAAACATGAGAACACAAAAGGAGCATGTGAAAGGGAGAAAGTAATAACAAAGACAGAGTGGTGGTGCTTACACTTGAGAGAAGGGAATAGCAAGCAGGAAGAAACTAAGGAAGAGTAGAGAGGAAAGGGGAAAAAAGCTTCCCTTCACACTACCTCTAGAGAACAAGGATTGCAGTCATCAGTTCATAACTTAAAGGCATGATGTTGATAGTCCACTTGCACATAAAAAAAGAACCATGAATTTCAAAACATTATTAATGACACTGAGCTTTATACACCAGTGGGTTTTCTGGCCAGAGGGGAGACTCCTTCAGCATATTATTAGCAAGTATAATCTACAGTCTCTTCAGATATTAATATTCTCAGAGAATTTCACAGAGCTTTGTGTGATTCCAAGGATCTCTACTCTAACATTAAATATAATGTGTAATAATCTGTTTTCATAGAAAGTTCTAACCACATAAAATTACACAGTAATTAACTTAAAAAGAGGAAAATATTAAATTCTAATACATTATGTCTTCAGAACATCTCAATTACACATTCCTTTTCACAGTTACAACACTAGCACTGAATTTTATAGTTCTAATATAATTTAAAAATAAAGTAGAACATAAATAGAAGAGAAATATAATACACCAACATGTACAATGTCTAGCTTCAACAACTAATATTTCATCAATATCATAATATACTCTAAGAAATAATATTCTAAATATAACTTTTTATTTATAGTTTCATGAAATTTTAAAATATGTTTTATTCAAACATACTGGACCTTAAAAATCAAGGATTTTACTGTTAATCATTATGGAATTATCACACAAGAATATACCTAGAGTTTCCAGAATCAGAGCCTCTTACAGATTATTAAAAATCTGTTCCAGGAAAACAAAGTGCTGTCATTGTATAATCAGAAGTCCACTGTAAAATTACAGTATGTTGGAAAATACATTATAGCTTATCTAATCCAGTGATTTTCAAGTTTTGTTACACATTACAGTGACCTGAAGAGCTTTGAAACATACAGGAACCCAAGTCCTGAGACTCTGAGTTAGTCAGTTCAGGGTACATCAAGTTTCTCTGCTAAATCAGCATGGGTACATGTCTGTAATCCCACCACTGAAGGAAGCTGAGGCAGAAGGGTCACAAATTTGAGTTCTACCTGGACAACTCAGCAAGACCCTTTTCAAAGTGAAAAAAAATGATAATAAAGAGTGGGGTAGGAAGGCGGCTCAGTGCAATGGCTATGAATTCAATCCCTAGCATCGCAAAAGGAAAAAAAAAATCTCATAAAAATTCTCCCACCAGTGTTTCCACATTTATGTCTTAAAAAGTATTACTTTTTCAAAGTGATATTCACAACAACAGATCTTAAAATCAGAGTAACAGCAACAGTAATAACTATAAGAATAAACTAGAATTTTACTGTTTTACATTGTGAACTTCGTATTTGTGGAGGAAGCTCATTATAAGAGTTTGATAACAGTATGCCCCTTAACAGATTTTTTACTGTTGTAGCCTTCTCCCTTTCCCTTTCCTTCTCTCCCCCATTCTCCTCTTTTTTTTTTTTTTTTAACCTTCTGAGACTAAAACAAAGTCTGATTCCACTCTTAATTCCTACAGCAGAAAGTTTGAGAGGTCAAAGGTAATTATTAGCCTTGGCATAAACAGTCTTCTTAATCATCAAGTGCTTTGCTGATCAACCAAATTATCAGTTGATATTTATTAAGACAACAACACAAACCAAAGCAAAGAAGATAAAGTTTAAACTGTAGTTCTGTAATTGTAATTCTCAGCAGGCTTGCAATATACTTGAGGATACAAACTTTTAAACAAACATGACATACAATTAATTATTTTAAACTTTAAACAATAAAAAAGTATGAAAAGTTCAACCGAATTACACATGTGAAGTCAAGCTTACTATATGCTCTTTTCAAAACTAGTTTACTCTCTTATTTCTTAGATAATACTGCTTTTTCTAATTATAACATTAGGTGACTTCCATTACTTACTTTCTCTTTGACTGGTCTTCAAATTTTTGTCTATACAATAGAATGCAGAAAGATTATCTTACTTTTTTCATTATTTTATGTTTAAAAATTACATGTACTCGCATCTACCCAAAGCTCCACACATTGTTGTCTGTAATGTTTATCTCTGCCCATGGCTAGCACTCACGCCTCCTTCTATGTGTTTAAGGTCATATGTGAGTATGCCTCTCAGGATTTTTCTTTAGGATAACATAATCTAAAAGTTCAAGTAATGGTTTGCAGTTCTACATGCTTGGGCTGTCATTTTATTTAAGGATTAGTGTGACCCACTGAAAGAGATACGGTCAAGTCAGCTATTCAACAGTACCTTGTAATGTAATCAAACATTTCCTGCAATGATGTATCAGCAACAGCTGTCTAAAAAAACAGTATAAGAGTACAATAAAGCCTTGCCTTAAAGGAACTTTTTGATTATTAGAAGAAAATGTCAAAAAATTATAATACTATGGTTAGTAAAAGTTATGCATAAAGGTTTCATTTAGAGACAAATGGAAGAAGAGCAGAAAGAAGATGAGTCTTAAAGGGGAATGATTTGCCAGTTGCATTTCCTGAGAATAGAAATTCTAAAAATCACAGAACTAGCACTCAAAAAAATAAAAAATGAAAGCACACAACTGTAATCCCAGGACACAGGAGGGTGAAGCAGGAGGATCAAGAGTTCTAGCACAGCCTGGGCTACATAATGAGTTGAAGGCCAGCCTCTAATACATTGTAAGACCTTGTCTCAAAAATAAAAACAAAATCGTCAAAATATCAACAAAATAAAAAAGACAGGCAAAACTCACAGAGAGAGTATAACTGAGGTTTTCAATAGATGTGAAAACATACAAGTATCGAACCCAAACTATGTAATAACTATGCTAAAAGTATGATTATGTCTGTATAAATACAAATATGCTTAAAAGTTAACTTGTAAGGTAATAAAATTATTTAGTGAGTTTTTCAAAAGGCTGTAAATTTTCTGAATTACATTTGTCAATAGACAATTTTTATTTACAACTACAGAACAAAATGTTTTATTCTCTAATCATTCTTGTTCTGTTTTGTTTTGTTTTGCTTTGTTTACTGAGACAAGGACTTGCTACACAGTTCTGGTCTTGAACTCACTATGTATCCCTGGCTGGTTGAAAAGTCGTCTTGATCTACCTGCACCAGCCTCCAAAGTCCTGGGATTATAGGCATGTACCTTGTCACCTGGCTTCTTTAATAGTTCTTAACCCGTTAACCCAGCACCAGCAATTTTGCCTCAGAAGTTAAATCAACCTCGACTCATTTTCTTCCAAACAATATCTCACTTAGTATTAACCAACATCCTATGAATTTAACACCATACATTTGTCACCTAACTCAAGTTTATGATTACTTAAATCGAAAACAAAGTCATATAGTACCTACAGGTCAAACATACTTAGAACTGTTAATCTAGCAACATTAGTGCCTTATTTATTTTATTCTTTACATTTTAAGAGTCTGAGTTGATACGGAATATACATGCCACTAGGCATGTCAGTGAATGAGTAGAAAGGAAGCACACAAATATGTGTAAAAAAAAAAAATGAAATAAGGCTCCAACTTGTGGAAAGGGGTTGGAACATAAGCACAAATGTTCATCTAAATAAAAGTGTATTTCTTCTTATAAACTAGAACTGACAAAACTTCCAAGAGAATCAATTTTGTGGGGAAGTAGGAGAAAGTGGTCCTAATGTGGTCATAAAAAAAGTCATCAATCTTGTCTTAGAACTGAAGAATATGCCTGCCTCTCACCCCCTGGGAATTCCAAGCTGGTGACAGCACTATTTTAATATCAAGAGAAATGGCATCAGCCTGAATGCCCACAATGATGACTATGTCAGCTTCTAAGACAAAAATTTAGATAGACAGAACTCTACAGCTGTTGTACCCTAAACTTATCTAATTCATAAATCCACACACAACATTCCACTCTAGGAATTTTCTCGTGTCTCAACGACTATCTCCAAGAACTGGGAACCATGTAAATAGCTCAATGTTTAAAGATTAAAACAACTTCTGTGTAACATTTGATTGTGATCACTGATCTTTTGCATACAGAAACTTTTCAGACTTTCTATGTCATATTTTGATGACAAGATGGTTCAACAGAAACAATGATCCTTAGAAGTAGAAATCTAGCTTTTAATATCTGTTATCATTTGTGTAACACCAGGTAAACAAGTGACTCTTAGCTTTGATTTCCTAGGGAAAAACTAAGAATATCTGTAAGAAACATACTTATTATTCTAAAAATGTATGATTCCAGGATTCATTACCACATGGTTTGTCTACTTACAAATTAGAATTCTAACTACAGCTCATTACTCTTTTATAATCTTCTGCTTATTTAAAGTACTGTATTAAATCTCCCCTGAATATCTCATGTACTTAAACTCCTTTAGTTTGTCCTGTTGCTTCTCAGTACCTAGAAGGAAGGCTGAAAAATGTTAACTAGGTTTCATGACTCAATTCAAAGCTTCATCTTCTCCAGTAATCATTCTCTTACTACTTTCTTTATAAAAGTTATTTTATAGGTTACTATGAATAAATTCCTCCTGAGAATATCTACTTAATACAGTGGTGCCTTGGTTCATGAACTTAATTTGTTGTATGACTCTGGAAAAGATGGCCTCCTTTGTATGAAGTACCACCTGAACAACTCTCCTCGAAAGAAGAGCAGTTATCTCCATCTTGGCTAAAACTGGCCCTATTTCCATGTACTGTTATGTACAAAGCTGGTCACAACTTTTCCTTGTCCTTTCAATTGACTTTAAGCAATGCAAATTGGTCTGGCCAAGGTGCTGATGTGCAGTCTTTAAAGCAAGGCAATAGGTCAGTGCTGCCTCACCAGTAGCTTCCAAAAAACATGTGTGAGCTGGGTGGGAGGGACAGCCATGCTCCACGCTGGGATAGAACCTCTAGATAAGAGGTTATGACTCCTCAGGGCATAAAAGATGACACATCAGAGCTGAAACACTGACTCCAAAACATTAGGTACTACGGCAAATTGTGTTATGCAAATTACTCTTTCTGCATATCCTTCTCTCTGCATATTACACAGGTGATTTCAGGCTCCTATCTAGCCTAGCTCATAGTACTCGCATACTTTCTGCCATTCTCACAGTTGCTCATCCTCAAGCCACTCTTTTCTTCACAAATTAATAAAACTCAAGTTTGGCCCTGGGTCAAGGCCTATGTTGCAGTTAACCATCACCCTAGCTAGACTTAGGACCCCCTTGGCACCCCACAACTATAAATATGCCTTAGTGTTTTTATTCTGGTCATGTGTTCTACTGATAGTGGTAGACTGGAATTAACTGGCTAAGATTCCAGTCACTTTTCAATGGGATTGCAAATATAAACTTCCCAGACCATGAAGAAGACTAGAAAAGGCCTCCTATACCTTTGTGTGTGGGAAAGATTGCTGCAGTGCTATTTGTCACCTGATGCAAAGTGTACAAACAAAAACAAATTCTGCCACACTCTTCTGTTTGCAAACCAAATTGTATGCAAACAAAAGCATTCACGAACTCAGGTACCACTGTACTATGTAACACCAGGTACTATGTAATTTTTGTATTCTTTTACATCTTTGAAATAAATTTTGAAACTGCACTAAAATATACACACACTGTATGTGTGTGCATGTATTCTTCCTGATAGAAATACACACTGAAACCTATAAAGGATGCTTACAAACACTAAATTAAAAAAGCAGTATAAACAGAAAAGTTTTAATAAAAACTCCCACCTACTCTCATCAAAATACAACTACTTCAGTAAAAAGCTGAATTATATAATATACAACAAGTTAGGAAATAATTGCAATTTTTTTCATTCCAGTAACAAAGTAATTAAGTGTATTTTTACTTTTAGAATGATGACAACACATTTTTTGTATTTTCACAGAAAAAATTGAAACAAAAATAATACATTTTATAATATAAATCATCTTTTCCTAATTTATTGTTTGTAAAAGAAATGTAGAAATTTAGTTACCTCAATGTCTTGTTCAAATGACCTAAAGATTACTTTGTGAAGATTCTGCTAGGAATATATTTTGGACTTGCACAGCAATTGTGAAACAACATAAACTCTTAAATATACCTAATCACAGATTTCCAATGTTTTGCCTCAGAGTACAGACATTCCAAACTCAAATAAGATTTATGTGCCTCCAGTGTATGCACAAAATTAATTGCATGTGGTAACACACCAATATAAATTCAATTCCCTTTTCCAATCTCATTGATTGCACCTCTTGTAATAATCACAGAGCAGGTCAATTTCTCATCAGGAGTCACAAATTGGCACTCAATCTCCTAGGTGATAAACAATGCTTCACCTTTCAACCTTCAAGTAAGAAAATGAAATTTTAATCAATATATATAGATTCCCTACTCTCAAAGAGTTGCTATTTGTGGTTGTCAGGCCTAAGAATATTATTTAATTCTAAGAATCATGTTTTCACATTCTTAGACAAACCTTTTCAAATCCAAACTGTACCTAATAATGTAAATTTTTAAGAATGAAGTATTTTATCTTTAAATATGTACATGTATCTTTGTAAGTTGTGTATATGTGTGGATACATGAATGTATATCTGTCCAATTAAAAGAAAGCCCAAAACAGTGATCAACTTAGTATCACTGTCACTACCAAAGCAGTTTCTAAAGGAAGTAAGACACCCCGGCAATCATCAAAAGAACCAAGACACCTTGATAAAAAGGATGATTTCAGGTCCAGGACAGTCAGACAGAGGAAGGAATGAAGGAAGAAAAGAGCAGGAAAGAGAAGGAAAGAGAGAGAAAGAGAATAGGAAGGAAAGGGAAGTATATAATCAGCCTAAAAAATTTTGTTATATCACATAGAAAAGCTTCCGATACTACTAGGATTAACTTAAAAGAACTGAGGAAATGGGCTGGGGATCTAGCTCAGAGGCATAAGCGCCTGCCTTGCAAGCATGCGGTCATGAGTTTGATCTCTGGTACCCGCCGCCCCCGCAAAAAGAACTGAAAAAAAAAAAAAACCGCAAAAAAAAAACCACACAAAGAAGCTCCCATTAATCATGGTTGCAAATTTGTTCCTTAACAGAGGTAAAATGGTACTGGACCAAAATATAAGCTTAAATATATGAATTCATTAAAATACTTTTAAAAATACATTTCACAGAGTATCTTGTTAGAAAACAAACATTATTTTGAAATTTTTAAGGGAAAAAAGGAAACACCTATCCTACCTTTCTGACATAACTGGTAACCAAACAGTTGACAAAGGGACATTTCTCTTCACAGAATAATTCTGGTTGGTGAGAATGTAAACTAGTACAATCATTATGGAAATCAACAGATTCCTCAAAACACTAAAACTAGAAATTCCACTTCTAGGTATCTTCCCAAGAGAGTTAAAGACATCACATTACAGTAACACATGCATACCCATGTTTATAGCAGAACAATTTATAATAGCTAAATCTTGGAAGCAGTTTCTATGTTCATAAACAGATGAATGGATGAGGAAAATGTGATATTCATACACAATGAAGTACTGCTGTGCCATAAAGAATAAATTTGAGCCATCTATAGGGAATAAAGGCACCTTAAAACTATAATATTAAGTGAAATCAATCACACACACAAATTTAAATGTCACATAGTTTCTCTTGTATGAGAAACCCTATCTTGGTTACTTCTCTCTCCTTGCTGAGACAAAATTTCCAACACTTGAAATGAAGGCAAGAAAAGTTTACTGAGTTCATTGTTTGTAGAAGTTTCAGTTCATAACCATCTGGCTCCAAGGAAGGGTAGCATGGCATGGAGGCAATAGCCAACAAGAGCAACAGAGTAAAAGGTGAGGGGAGCAAGCCTCTTTTCCTCCCTTATACTACACACAGGCCACTCCCCATCTTCAGGGTGGATATAGCACTTACACCACCTCCATACCCTCCTCTTGCACAGGCTCAGGATTATTTACAAACTAAGAACTCTGGCTCCTTGCTGAGTCTCTTAATTAAACTTCTAAACTCAAGTTGACACAATGTATCAACCATAACAAATCCAAAACATAAATAGCAAAATAAAAGATAGATCAAAGAAAACAGACAGATCTTTCACAGATGAGAGGGAAAACAAGAGATGGAGGGAGGAGAGTTGTAAAAGAAGGGAAGAGAATAAAAAAGAATTGAGATGTGTTATGTACATGCAACCAACACCACACAAAGAATGTGATCATTATGTTCTGCAAACATGTACTACTACCACTACTAATAATAGTTAGATGAAAAAATTGCTCATTGTATTGATTTTAAAGCTGAATTAAAGGTAAATCAAGCTGAATTTAAAGGTAAATAAGGTTTTTATTCATTCTCTTTACTTTCCTATGTGTTAGAAATTTTTCATAGAAAATTAGGAGGTATGCTAGGAAGCGATTTACCATTTTTTGTTTACTCAAGGAATATTCTGGAACATTTGGCAGGTAATTCCCATTCAGAGGCAGATAAATGGTCTTTTATTATATTTTATATACTCAAGGCTTTTAGCATTTACTGGCCAGTTTTACAGAATCTGAGAGTAATAATTGAATTTGTCATTGACACTATTTGACTGTTCCTTTCATATGAGTGGACAGAAACAATTATAAGCAAATGCCTCATCTAGACCTATACTCTGGTTCATAATTTGAAGGAAGAACACTAATGTGTATTTTTATACTGTTATGTTTATATTTAAATATTTTTATACTAAAATGAACCCTAAATCTATCAAAAATGTCCCCAGATATAACAGAAGGGGATGAGAAAAGTGACTAGGCAGAGATTGGAGTTAAGTTGCTACAAGCCAAGAAGACAGCAACCACCAGAAGCTGTCAGGGCCAAAATTTCTATAATTCCAGTAAGAGTGCAGACCTACACACAACTTTACTTCAGACTTGTGAAGAGTAAAAATTTCTGTTGTTTTTACAATACCGGGGATTGTACCTTGGGACCTTGCTAAGCTATATCCCTAGCCCTCGCATCCTTTTTTTTTTTTTTTCCCTTCTTCTTCTCCTTTTTTTTTAACAGTGTCTCAACAAAGTCCTTAAGTTGCCCAAACTGGGCTCAAATTTGGATCCTCCTGCTTCAGCCTTCCAGAGTACTGGAATTACAGGAATGTGTCATCACATTTAGCTATTTGTTGTTTTAAGTCATCATGGCTTTTCCTAAAGAAAAAGCAAGGACCAGGGATTTAGCTCAGTGGTATGAGCACCTGCTTGGGAAGTGTGAGGTTGTGAGTCGATCCCTGGTACCAAAAAAAAAAAAAGAAGAAAATAAACCAGTCTAATGACAAACTTTGTAAACTCTGCTAACTTTATGCTTTAACAATTATTCTAACTTTCTAATGGTTAATTTAGGAAATCACTCCTGAACCCATCAGATTTACTGATATATTTTCCTCTATAGTCTGGAGTCATTAATTATTCTAAGAGCGTGTTTCCTGATTTAGCGTTCTGTAACTATTGTATAATCTTATTTTATGACCTTCCCTCAAACGTCTCTAAAAGAAATAGTGCTGTGTGATAATTAACATAGTGACTCTATGTTACAGATTTGTATTACAAGCAAAGGAATATTTTTGACACTGAACATACTTTTTCTTTAGTACTACAAAGAAAAGATTATAAATCTATATTCAAAACATTTAATTTTTTTCTCTACATTACTCAAAATTGTAACATTTACTTCATAACATAATTTTACTGCATATTTATATAATTATGCAATGTCTGAGAACGAGCATTAAACTACATCTACCAATTTTTTCTATGAAACAGAAGTAGGTACTTCTACTGAAGCAGCAATATTTGTTCTTTAAAAGCACACCTTTTCTGTTAGTGAACTACACAAAGTTGATAGCATATTTAAAGAACACTTAAGTCAATTCTGTAAGGTAATAATCCTTATCACCTGCAAGTTGGCATTTCTACGATAAATGAATATGCAATCCTTTTCCAATATAAACTGAACGAAGGATCAATACAGATACACCCTAATGACTATCAACAAGGCTTTTTCAACCTTTCTAATGAAATGAGAGATAAAATTATGTCATTCCTAAAAAAATGACAGCTATTTTTTTGGCTTGGGTCTTGTCTCAATTTCTACTCTTAGCCATCTGTATTTCTTTATGGCTCTAAAACAAGACTGTAGAGGCTACAGATAAATGTAGTATTCCATTTTAGGGGTGAACTCATAACCAGTCCCTGATTTAGGATTCTCATACAACATTAACCCACTTCAAGCAAGATTTTTGAAAATAGAAATGACCCCATAATGACAAAATACTAACAGAAAACTTAGAAAAGCTACTCTTCACGACTGTCCAGCTAAAAACATAGCAAATGAGGTACAGCTTTCCCTACAACTATCAAATGGTTTTATTTCTAGATCAGAAAAATCATGTAAATAATTTTTTAACAGATAATGATGAAGCCTAACATAATGGAAAACTGGGGACAGGGGGCAAGAGTATAAACAGCATGTTGCAATATATTAGGAATGCATGCATGTATTTGACAGCAATCCTATACATGCAAAAGCTATTTTGTGAATTTCAGAAATGTAATCCAATCTTCCATTCTACAGAATTTAAAAATGAACAAACAAAAAAGCAAGTTCACATCTGTTAAAATAACAGATCTGGAGACAGAGATGAGGCAGATGACGGCTAAAGTAGGATCTGTCCATTCAAGCATATGATCAGAATTAATAATTTACAAGGATACTTTCATCTTCAGTGCCACTAAGAGCTGAATTTTAAAAGCTTAGGAAAACTGTAAGACACCTGCTAAACAAGTAGAATAACCAAAAAGAACCTAAGTCAAAATGTTCCAACAAAACATATATACAAGGGTAAAGAGAAGATTGGGAAACCTAAAGAAATGGCACAAAAACAGACTAGAATGGTGATGAGTTACTTATGTCCTTAACTGTATCTATTCAGTAAATTTCAAAAAGTCAGAGAGATGGATTTAGCTAAATGAATCACAGCTATAGTAAGCCAACACTGTCTTTGTATGCTCCCCACCAAGAGGGAATACATTTACAAAGTAGCAAGAAATACAATGGAAAATTAATCTATTTTAAAGTTTTATTCCATTGAGTAGATATATACCAAAAATTTCTCCAAAAACTCACATATGATCTTTCAAATATATACCTACTTCATGTATCTTTGAAGGGAGAAATAACAAACATGCAAAAGCACAAAAACAAGTGGTTTAGTGTCTTGTGAAAAATAATAGTCTCTCAATAGATTTTAAAACAAGGTTTATCAGCATGATTTACAAAAATGCAGTCATTCAATAGTTTGTAATCAGTGTGTTTCTCAGCATGGCTTGGCATCAGAACAATACAATGCCACAAAAACAAAAAACTTTAAAAACTAGGGTCTCATATTATCTTCTGTTTCTCTACTTAATTTAAAGAATGCTACATGTATCATCTCAGATTATTCCTTATGAAACTACAAAATGTAAGCACTGTTAGAAACAAATAGTATGTCTAGTCATTTAATCAACAGGTAAAATGCTGTTATCTAAAAGTGATAGATCAGGAGAATTTAAAAATGAAAGGAAAAATAACCCCCATAAACATGTAAGCTAGGGTTTTCTCTCTTTTATTTTTCATAAATAGTACTCTGGCTTCATGGAAGACTGAGATAAGACTTGTATTCCACAAAGAGATTTAATAAAGCTATTTTGAAAAAAACACAGCATATAAGAAACTGACGAATGCTACACAAAGAAATAGAGTAAGATAATGTAAAACAATGTGACTAAGTAGGTACATAAGTCCTCTTAGAAGGCCTCTTGAAAGACACAGCCACAGGACAACCTAATGATTATCAAAAGGACAGCACAAAGCTCTAATACAAGAGCAAGCATGGCCTGATTTCGGAACAGAAAGAAGACAATGTGACTAGAACATAGCAAACAAGAGTGGAGATGTAGATGGAAATAGGACCAGATTAGAGATGTTTAGGCCACAGTAATAAGTGGCCTAAACTACACTACAGAATTGGATCAGAAGCAGCAGCCTTATAAATCTTACTGTCATGTTTTGTTTTGTTTTGTTTTGTTTTGTTTTGTTTTTTGGTACCAGGGATCGAACTCATGACTACGTGCTTGTAAGGCAGGTGCTTATGCTGCTGAGCTAAATCCCTAGCCCCATTTTTTTTTTCTTACTGTCATGTTTTATGAAATTGTTATCAGAGATACTATTCATCACACAAGCGAAACACTCTATGTTAAAGTCCAAAGGAACAATTTTTCTTAAATCTCATTCAGTAAATGCCTCCTTTCCTGAGAAGCTGATATAAACTTCTGCAAATTTTACAACCATGTTCGCCCCTCTCTCTCTCTCTCTCTTTTTTTTTTTTTGGATACCAGGGGTCCAACTCATGACTTCACACTAGCCAGGCAGGCACTTGTGCCGCTGAGCTATATCTCCAGCCCTTTCCCTCTGTCTTTTGAATTCTAGAAAATTCAAAATTGAATAAATTAACTTCTGGCAACTTTATAAAGCCTTATGATACCTATTTTTAAATTAATTTTTAAAATTTAGAATAGATTTAAATTTACTGTAAAGTTACAGTGATAGTACAGAGAGTTTCTATATACCCTCTACCTAGTTTTTCCTATCTTCCTATCTCACATCAGTATGTACATGTGCCATAATTAATGACTCAACACAGATGTCCTTAGTGTTCACTTGAAAGTTTTTCTTTTCCAGAATCCTTCTGGTATCTATTTTATCTATATGTTTAATTTACTCTAGCTTTATCTCATCATTTTATCTTCATTTTTTCCTTATTCTAAGTTCTCCACTTAATATGTGCTGTTACCTAATACATTACATACAATTCTATAAACCTTTCCCAATATTTCCAGGAACTATGTGGAGTTTTAAAAAAATTAGTGGAAAAAATTAAAACATACAATTTGGGTTTTTTTTTTTCAACAGGTTAACCAAATTTAATGCTTTTAAAACTGTTTAAAAGTAGAGATTGAAGGAAACATCCACTTAAAAATTCTATCAAAGACAGCATTTAGAGAAAAGCACAAAAATCAATATTAAAATTAGTCTTTTATGTTCCAGTATAAGTTTAACCTCTAGAATTCTCTTTTGCTGACACATTCTGCAATAATAATCTTTTTTTTTTTTTTTTTTTGTACCAGGGATTGAACTCACGACCTTGCACTTGTTAGGCAGGCGCTTAAGCCACTGAGCTAAATCTCCAGCCCCTGCAATAATAATCTTGATAGATATTATTAAGCTATGCAACCTCAACTTGGTCTCAGTTTGCATAAATCTAAAACAAAGATTTTTCAAATGATCTTTTAAAGTCCCTTTCTAGTAAAAATGTGGATAGCTTTTAAAATTCCATGACTTAAGCAATCAGTTTCTTATATTTTTCTAATACGAATAAACATTAGTAAGCAATAACGTTTCTAAATAAAAGCCAGACATGGTGGTACATGCCTGTACTACCAGCATTTGGGAGACTGAGGCAAAAGATCACCATGAGTTTGAGGCTAGCCTGAACTACATATAGTGAGTTCAACTACCTGGTGAGACCCTGTCTCAAAAAAAAAAAAAAAAACATTTTTAAAAGATAGAAAAATAAAGTTTAAAACTTCCTTTAAAATTAATTCAGTGTAAAAACTGAAATAGATTAAATATAATACATAGATTTTATGTAACTGAGTTCAAAATTATTTGAAAGGGAACAGATGACAGTTTCCCCAACAACAGAAAAGATGTAAACATTTACCCAATTACATTAATTCCATAAAGCAACTGATACTCTATTGAAGAAGAAAAAAATGCATGGGAAAGATGAAAATACATGTTTTCATTTATTTATTTTGGGTACAGGGGGTTGAGACAGTCTTGCTACATATATAGTTTACAGACTCACAGCAATCTGCCCCAGTCTTCCAAATTCTGGGATTATAGGCATGTGCCACAATACCTGACTATGTTTTAAATTTCTACTACTCTATATAAAATATATGAAAGTTTAATGTCTCTAATGTCAAATGACTACTACAGTTAAGAGTTGTTCTTGTATCTAAGAAATTATCTTGCCTCAGAATAATCTTGATTATCAAGGTATGACTGATTCCCTGGTAGGGAAGTCTTCAGCTTAATTTAATGTCATAAATACCAACAAAGCAAAAGAAAAACACCAAAAGACACCAAAAGAAAAAACAAAATACAGTTTAAAGGTTGCTAGCATCATTTTCCAAAAATTACTCAAAAAGAGGACATCAGTTCATGAAAGCTTAACTTCATGTACTCAAGTCTATGTTTGTCCTCCTACATTAAAAAAACAAAAATAGCAATAGCAAAATGCACAGTTCCAGTTACTTCAATACCCTATTCTACTGCCATGGATTTTGTATCTATAAGATTTTCTGCAAAAAACGATAGGAAAATAAGTAGAAAAAAATATTTATACCATTATTTAAAGTAACTTCTATATCATCTCTAACAGAATTTTTGTCATCTCAACTATATATTACCAAATGTAAATTTTCACACAAAAATGACTACACAGAATGAAAAATACCAAAGGAGATCAGATATAAATTGATACAGAATGCTTGAGAATAAGTCTTTAAAATTCTTATCTGTATTATTTCAGAATATAAGTATATTCTGGTTATAATGACATTTATTTCAAATAAAATAAACTGTAATGTATTAACTTTTAAAAGATGAAACAAAATAAGCATGAATCTGAGTGTGTTTGAGTAATTTAAAAAGCAACTTAAACACTATGATTTTTCAATTCATTGAAATTACTTTGGTTGACTTAATTAGGAAAAAAGCTTACTTTGTCATGAAGAAGATGTACCATCTTAAATGTCCTAAATTAGAAAAAAATAACAATTCACTAGTATAAGAAAGTGTCTACAAAGCAACAGAATAATATAAGGTGGTTAAAAAGTAAATAACAACAACAAAACAGATCTGTAAAGTCCTGAGCAACCTGAAACAGGATATGACTAAACAGATAATAGACTTAAAAAGCAAAAGGAGGAAAAGAAAGCGCTCTACAGGATATAACTGCATTTATCTTTAAGCATGGAGGATTGATAACCATGTTGCTAAGTTTTTATTGGATTATTGAAAATAACTGTTTGCAGCCTCACTTTTTGAATGTCTACTTTGTATGCTTTAATTTTATAACTTGAACAACTACATCTAAGAAGACAATATGTAATTTATCAACTAGTGATTTGTTACTATTTTTTTCCTTAAATTCGGTATTGTTTCTACTTTTTGTTTTGCTTTTTTTTCTCTTCAAATAAAAAATTTTTAAAAAGTGTCTAGATCCAACTTTGCATCAGCAAAAGACTTCATATTATTCCTTTTAACCAATATAGTTCATCAAACCACTTTGCTTGAAGAATCCATTTATTTTACCATAACTATTTATTCATCAAGAGGATGAAATTTGATGAAACTACTTTATTTTATTAGAACCCATCATAAAATAAGTCATTAAAAATGTATTTTAATTTCAACAAGTCATGATCACCTAACATATTCAGATTACTTAGTACAGTTATTAATTATTTAATTCAGTACAATAACTACCTTAAAAATAAAATCCTCTAGATAATATGTATAAGAAAAAAATTCTCCATTATATTAATAATGTAATCAAACTATCAATAAACTTAAGAAGCTTATCAGCCCACTGAATAATTAATGTCCAAAAGATAGTGAGCATTAACATATTGACCTAAAATTACTTAAGATTTATGGCAGAGGTTCTACATTTTTCTTATATGGTTTTATACTTTAGAATCACCAGGAGAAACTTTTTAAAATACCAATACCAGGCATCAATATCAATCCTTGTGTTCTACCTCCATTCAATCAAATTTCAGTTGGTCTGCTATGGAAGTCAAATACCAGTATTTGAGGTGCTTTTTTGATTCTTTTTTTCAAGACCCACAGGTGAGCTAAATGTGAAGCAGATCTGGAAACCACTTATTTAAGATTGAAAAAACAATTTGGTCTCTGGCACCAAAGGCTTTAAGTCTACTAAAACTTGCAAAAACAAAAACAAAAAAATAAATTACAATGAGAAAAATAATATTCCAAAAATAACTCAAACCTATCAAATATTTTTCCCTTTAAAAAGATTAAAATTTAAGTCCTATTTTAGACTTTGCTGACAAATCTGATGTGCTATTTTATAAATGCTGCTAAACAAAAGCCTAAAAGTACAAACTAAATAGCAAAGACACAGAAATGATTTATCATTTAAGTATACCATATAAACAATAATAAATTAATATAAAACCACAATGAAAATGATAGAATAACTACAGACATTTTATTAACTTTTTCTAACTTTCATACTAGTCAGGATGCATCCTTAAAATACTTTCCCTTATCTTTCAATTCTCCACTATTTCAAAAAGAAAAATTCAGGTTTATAAAGATAAAAATTAGGCTTTAGCACATTTACATAAAGTACAAACAAAGGATGAACAAGCTTAGAGTATCTCCCTTGTGACAGCACCACACACTCTAGTATAGCTGGCCTACAATAAAACTAATAAAACAAGTTCAAAGAAGTGAAAGTCTGTGGGCAATAAGATAAAGCAAAAGTTTTTAACTGTAAATATTTGTTCAGCAATATTTCCCAAACTTCAATTTGTGGAACATTTGTTGGCTTTGGAATCCACCATGTGATTGGTATAGCACATTTTTGGTTCTGTCTGGGTAGTTCTTGAAGCTGTGGCCTTAATGTTCTGTCTGGTCCCTTGCTCCTTCCTCTCTGGTGCTGTCCCTCTTCCCTGCTTTCAGTTTGTTAGGAATTAAGCATTTTTACTCTAGCATGCCCTTTCTCCCTTGGTGTTGGACAAGGAATGATGGCCCCTAAAAGCAAAATCTCTCTGCTTTTAAGTTGTAGGTATTGGGTATTTTGATCTATCAATGAAAAGCTACTATACAATTGGAAGTAACTGAAAAAAATTACTGCAAACATGCTCCAGCATGAATAAATACCATCATAACTTTTAAACATTAAAAATTACTGCAAACATGCTCCAGCATGAATAAATACCATCACAACTTTTAAACATTAAAAATTACTGCAAACATGCTCCAGCATGAATAAATACCATCACAACTTTTAAACATTAAAAATTACTGCAAACATGCTCCAGCATGAATAAATACCATCACAACTTTTAAACATATCTCAGTATGTTTGAGATACATACAAACTAGAAAAGAACTTTCAAAAACTGAAAACTTTTTTTTCAAACCTGAAGATCAAAGCCAGACATGGTGGTGCATGCCTATAATCCCAGCACTCAGGAGGTTGAGGCAGGAGGATTGTTGCAAATTCAAGACCAGCCTGGGCTACATACAAAGGCCAGCCTGAACTGCATTGTGAGACCCTGTCTAAAAAAGACAAGAAAGTAAAAAAAAAAAAAAAAAAAAAACAAAACTGAAGATCAGTACTATTTTCAGAATAAAATAAAAACCAAACCAATTACTGATGTAAGGAAATTAGTTGAACTTCCACATAATATTATTTTTCTTATGTTTTTATACTGCTTAAATGAGTAATTCTTTAGGGCACATAAAATAAGACACCCCAATAAAAAAATCTAGATATTTTGGTAAATTTTAAGTCTTGCAGGCTAAATATTCAAAAATTAAAAAGATTATAATTAAAAATTCAATGACATGTTATAAAATTAGTATCTAAATCCCATACCCTGGATTAAAATGGCAAGAGACAGGATTTTGAGATACTAGGAGAAAGCACATTTTAAATTCAGAATGGTTTGAGATGAAAGATGTTCTACTAAAAAAAATGACATTTATATTTAGAAATGTACAATTTTATTAAATAATTTCAGCATCTGTATATATAGATGTATATCATAAAAAGTCTAACCATTTAGCACAGAAATGACTTTATAGGATACTCCTATAGTGTCTCATAAAGATATGACTCAGGGGACACAGTGAGAAATTCTTTTTTTTTTTAAAGAGAATAAAACCAAACAAAATAAAACAGAATGAAGCCAATCAGAACAGAACAATGAAAGGATTTCAGGACTTCAAAACAAAATAATAGGAAATCAACAATGGCTACCATAATGCCTCTTGTTTTCTTCAAAATAGCTGTCCATACCATCAGACATAATAAAATCAAACAAAACAAAACAGAATAAAGCTAAACATAACAAAACAATGAAAGTGTTACAGAATTTCAAAACCAGATAACAGGAAATCAACTATGGCTACCATTAATATATCTTGTTATCTTCAAAATAGCTGCCCATATCATTAGACATAATAAAATCAAAACAAGAGAGAATAAAACCAAACCTAACAAAACAATGAAAATGATACAGGAATTCAAAATGAGATAATAGGAAATTAAAATGGCTACCACCTTCACTTTTTAGATGTTTCCTTCCCTATCACTTTTATAATATCTATTATACATTTTGGATCCCACTAACTCCTTGTTTTTTATGCTAGAAGGATAACACAATGTTTATTTACCCATATGAGCTCACAAATCATTTCATTCATGAGCATGATCTCAAGTGGTATCCATTTACCTACAATAACCTCAAAATTGTCCTTCTTTATAGCAGAATACTTTTCCATTGTATAAAATTACCGTATCTTTCTTATCCATTCTGTGGACGATGGGCAAGTTATCCCCGCTTTTTTCTGGTTTCTGTCACATGGAACATTGTTTTCTCTCCTTTGATTTTTGTTCTATGAATTTCCTTTCAGGTTAAATGTGTTTCTTCTATACATATTGATATTGATGAATCCTGATTCTTGATCCACTCTCCCTGTGTTTCTTTATATTGGCTATCTACATTAATGGTTACAACTGGTATGCATTGGTTCATCACTGCCATGCTATTCTTCTCCCCCACTTTCCCCCCTCCATTCAATTTTCTGTCCTGTTTGGTGATCCCTTTTCGCTGCTACTCTTGCAACCATGGTCATCTTCATCTTTCTCTAGAATATTCTTCAGCCCTGTTTGTAGGGTTTGTTTGGTGGTCACAAATTCCTTCAGTTCATTATCATGGAAGTATCTTATTTTTCCATCAATTTTGAAAGATAGTTTTGCAAGGTACATCAATCTGGGTTGGAAGCTGTTTTCTTTTAGGATTTGAAATACTTCACTCTTCTTGACTTGATGGTTTGTGTTGAGAAGTCTGCTGTGATTCTGATAGGTTTTCCTTTGTAAGTGATGTTTCTTCTCTCTTTTTTAAAAATAATTTTTTATTTTAAAGAGAATAAAACCAAGCAAAATAAAACAGAATAAAGCCAATCAAAACAAAACAGGGTAAGTGATACACAATTTCAAAACAAGGTAACAGGAAATTAACAATGACTACCATAATGCCTCTTATTGTCTTCAAAATAGCTGCCTATACCATTAGACATAGTAAAATCACACAAAACAGAACAGAACCTAGAACCAATGAAAACAAAACACTGAGTGTAACATGAGACTTCAAAACAAGATAATAGTAAATCCAAAATGGCTACCATACTATATCTTGTTCTCTTTGAAACAGGTGCTCATGCCATTAGATATGATAAAATCAAACAAGATAAAACAGAATAAAACCAAACCAATAAAACAATGAAAACCATATAAGACTTTAAAACAAGATAATAGGGAATTTAAAAATGGCTACTACCTTCAAAAGGAGATCCCCCACAGATGTTACTTTGTGTATTGTTATCCTCTAAATAGATGATCAGACAGACTACTGGCCTTAGGCCTCCAAAGTCAATGAAACACTACAAGCATTAAGTTGTATTTTACTTCAATAGTTATCATCCCAGCTAGTGTTTCTCCAGATCAGCTGGTCACTTATGGGGAGGGGGCAAGGAGAGACCATGGCTCTTCTTGTCTCCCAGCTTGTGCACCAGATGGGGTTGGTGTCTGGTTCTCCTCCCTGTGGCATGCACATGGCACCAATTCACAGGAAGGGGATGGCATCCAGTTCTCCTCCCCATGGCCCGAGCATGATGCTGACTCATAGGAAATAGCTGGCTTCTTTTTCTCCTCTCCCTGGCCTGCATATGGCCCCGACTCACAGGAAATGGCTGACTTCTTGTTCTCCTTCCTGTGGCCCATGAATGGCATTGACTTGCAGGTGGGGGCTGGTGTCTGGTTCTCCTCCCTGTGGCCTGCACATGGCACCCACTCACAGGAAGCAACTGTCTTCTTGTTCCCCTCCCTATGGCTCACCTGTTTCTTTTCTCTAACATCCTTTAATATTCTTTTCTTGTGCTTAGTTTCTGGGATCTTGATTATCATATGTCTGGGTATAGGTTTATTTGGGTTATACCTAGTTGGAGTTCTATATACCTCACTTACCTGTATGCCAGGTCCTTTTCCCATGTTTGGGAAGTATTCTGCTATTCTATAAATTGTCTTTCAATGTCATTTGTGTTGACCCCTGCTTTTATATTGACACATAATCAGTCTTAACTTATTCTTTGCATTGTCTTGTAGCTGTTAAATTGTTATTTCCTAGTTCCTTGTTAGTTTTAAGAGATCTTTCCTTTCACCATCACTAGCTACAATCCTGTCTTCAGGTCTGAAAATCTATCTTGTCTCTTTCAAGCAGTTTTGCCACAATTTGGTCGAAGTTTTTAATTTTGAATCTGTTTCATGCATTGTAATTCCTTTCTATATTGTTCATTCAAGGTTTCCATCATTTTCTATGCTTCTCTTTTTTATCTATATCTTCTTTAGATATGCTCAGCAATTCTTTCATTATGTTTGTGATTTCTTCTTTTACCTGAGATGATATTTCTGATCTGATTACTTTACAGCCTCATGAAGTTGTTTCCTTACTTAGGTACTTTCCCTTCAGAGATTTCACATTTGTGACTTTCATTTTCTTTCATTATCTCCCAGATTTGTTCTGTGTGGGCTGGAGGTCTGAGATGGTCTTTTGCTCCTTTGCCTTGACATTTTCCTGGATTCCTTCTGACAAGCCAGTTGTGGGGTCCAGGTACTTTCCGTGTTGGCTGCCTCTTCACGGTGTAGGGGAATGGGCCAGGCTCTGTGGGCATGGGCAGACTTCTCCAGACCCACACAGGTACACCAAGGCTTCCCAGATGGTCATGAGTGCATGGTGACAGAACTGCTTGTCTCAACCTGCATGGCTATACTGGGACTCCCCTGATGGCAGCAGGTGCATAAAGGCGTATTTGTCTGATTTTCCCAGCCCACAATGGCTGCTCATGGGAAGCAAGAGTCCCGATGGCAGCAGGTGCACAGGGGCAGTAAAAAAATCTTGACAAATATTTTTTCACATTCATCTTTCCTGAAAAATCTGATGCACAATTTTAAGAGTTCCCAGCATCAAAAGGAACACTTCTTCATTAGTTGCTGAATTAGTGCCTAAGCTTTTACTGACACCAGCACTTATACAACTTAAAAAACCATCTCCAAATCTGTTTGCTCCTGTAAAGAATAAACCAGTGAACGGAAATTGAGGTAAGGAAAATGAAAAGATCAACAAAGATAATTGGAGATGTAATTACTGTCCTTCTGTCAGTTGCTTTTTTACTATTAAACTCTGCATGTGCACATATAAACATGCCTGTTAACACAGAGAAGACAGAGACACAAACACACACACATGCATGTACAGTGTAGTCAGTACTATTTAGTAAACAGTGTAAACTATTTTTAGTCCTATTCTAAAGAAAATGCATAAATAGAAACGAAAAATCATATTGCCTTAATTATAAGACATTGCAAATCAGATTCACAGAAGGAAGGACAGGAGGAAGGGAAAAAGAGAGGGGAGAAGAGGGTAGGTACATGGATGGATTCATATAGAAGTACACTGGGGAAGGGAAGTGAAACACAGAAAGAACTTTGACTAAACTAATATATGATTCATATTCCTAAAATTATATAGACATAATGTAAGATCCATCCTACAGTAAATTTGAGCTAGACAGAAAAAAAAAGAAAATTAAAATACTGTAAGATAATGACATTACCAAAAGCAAGGAAAAGTTAGCATACTCCTTTTATACTTTGTATTTTAAAATGTTTTCTTAAAAAATAAGTTTTCTGTGAATAAACCTAAAGATTAATTCATCTTACCTTCCCCAGAAGGTGCCTGGTCCTGAGCTGAATACAGCATATCCTTGAAAGCCTATCAGAAAGAAAGGAAAGCAATACATGAAATCTTAAGCATACTTTATATTAATAGCATTTGAAGCTAAAAAATTCTTTTTCCAAGAACCAGAAAATGACCACATATACGTCCCTAAATAGAGAACTTAGTAAAATACTTAACTTTAATAATCCATCTAGTACTATGTAATTTTTAAAATCAGTGATATTTTGTACTTTAAAAATTAAAAGACACTTGGAAAAGAATGAAAAATCACCTAGAAAATCATAAACCCTCTTCACTAAGAGAAAAATTAAAGAATAAAAGACCTACAGAAATATCACAGAAAACTGCCTAAATAGTAGGGGTTTTTTTGGGGGGGCGTAACATATTGGTCACATAAAATTCATTATCTTAATCACTTTTAAGTATACAATTCTTCAGTGTTAAATACTTTCACTTACTTTTCCAACAAGTCTCCAGAACTTTATCATCTTAGACAGAAAATATTTTTCAATGAAGTTCTGCAAAGTTTACTCTAAAAACTTAGAACTATAGTTTAGGTTTAATATTTTTTTCCCAAACCACACAGTAGATAAGATAACAAGCAGATTTAGGTAATTTGGATAGTTATAATTCGGTAGTTGGAGAACAGGAATGAGAAGCATTTCTCTTCATGTATCAAAACAGTTGAATCAGTTAAGTAGATAACACTCAAGGGCTTAAGTGACATTAATTCACTTCCATAGATTTAAATACCATCTAAACACTGGTGATTTCCAAATTGGCCTTAGGAGTTCCCTGACCTTGGTACAACTGAGATTTTATCACAAATAATTCCCTCTTTGGGGGAGGTAGGGTGCGCTATGCAGTGTAGTAGAGGACATCCTGGCATCCCTGGCATCTACAGATCCATTAAATTCCAACATCAACCCTCCTGGTTGTGACACTGACAAATGTCCCTTGGGAGGTAAGATTATCTCTCTTCTGTCCAACAGGCCTAGAGTTATTCAAGTATACCTATTTAAATACCAAAAAAGAAGATGTAAACGTCCAGCATAACCACTTTAAAAAAAAAAAAAAAGAATACTCATGTTTAATAAATTACATTCTCCCCAACTGGATTTATTATTTGATTCGGGTGATCAACTTGTTAGCTGCATGATTAATCAAGCCTAACAATACACATTAAAAAGATTTTCAATGAAAGAAGTGAAATTAAAATTTCTAAATCAATCCATTTTATTCATTTTAACCCATTTTATTAAAGTGCAGGAGATGGATGTGGTAGTACACAGCTGTAATCCCAGTACTACGGAAGGATGAGGAAGGAGGATCCAAATTCCAGCCCAGCCTAGCTAATTTAGTGACTTAGTGAGACTGTCTCAAAACAAAAATCATTTTTAAAAGGCCTAGAGATATAGCTAAGTGCAAAGGCCCTAGGTTCAATTCCCCTGAGGTATGAGGTAGTGTTCATAAAAAATGATACAGATACAAAAAAATGTTAATGTCACATGTGCTTAAATCCAAAAATATTCAATAAGATTCACTATATAGAATTTGAGGCTATACAGTAACACAACTTAAGCATAATTTTAAAAAATACTGTATTTGGTTTTGTGTCTAATTCCAGGCACAGAGCTCCTAAGACATTCATAGCTTACTGTCTTTATATGCAATTAAGGTGGCTCAGTGATGGGTGCCAACCTTTACCTTCAGAATGAGGGGCTATAGAAACAAAGTGATTAAAGGGTTAGAACTTTCAGCTCTACCTCCAAACCTCTGGCAAAGGGACAGGTGCTGGAAACCCAGTTCAATCATCAATGGACATGATTTAATCAATCAGGCCTGTGTAACGAAACTCCTACAGAAACTCTTAAATATCAAGAATTTCAGAGTTTCTAGGTTGGTGAACACACTGATGTGCTAGAAGAAGGCATGGGAATTGTGCAATTCTCATCCTCATAGTTTGTATGCATCTTTGCCGTTAGGCTGTTTCTAAACTGTACCCTTTATAATGATCTGTAAAACTAAATAAAGTGTTTTCCTAAGTTCTGTGAATTATTCTAGCAAATTATTAAGTGTGGAAGAGAGTTGGGGGAATCTTCAAACTTTCCCTCAATAGAAGTAGCTGGCATCTTAAATGAGGTACTCACATAGAATCTTTAACCTATGGGCTGTTAATTTCAAATAGTGTCAGAACTGAATTGTCAGACATCAGGAGAACTGGTTACTGGTATCAGAAAAAGGATAACACATTTAGTGTGAGAAATGGCAATACAAAACACTACATATTATAAACTTTTGTGAAAATTTTTATTAGTGAACCAGTTTTTCTAAGGTTACATTTTGAAGCACGACCTCAAATTTTCAAGCATTAATCCTTAAACTCATTTATATATAATCCTAGATGAATGTAACAAAAGTCTGGAACCTTCTTTAAGAAATATACATACACATTATTTTCTTTACAATTTTAGGTGTCTTGGGGGTCTATTAACTCTCAAATTAAGTTATTCCAGAAGCTCTTATCAAACATCAGACAGTATTTCAGTTTACAGAGTGCAATTTCATATTAAGGTTCTATGCAGGTGTAGCATGACAATCATATTACCATTGACTGACAAGCTATCTCAAAAGAGTAAATGAACAGAAGATTGCTAAAAGCAGAATAAGTTTCTAGAAGTAAAAAAAAAAAAAAAGTAGTAGAAGAATATAAGACAGAAAAAAATCCAGTCACAGAATATAAGAGACTCAAATGTTTGAATGAAATCTTGCTACTTCTGGGCTGTAACAGGAATGTGTACCAACATGATGCTATCAAGAACCAAATAAATCAATGGCTACCAGAGTGACTTGTGCTAAGTAAGACCTCAATAAATAGTTCTTGAATTCAAGAATATCTTCTCTGGAGAAAATTAAAAATGATTAACAAAGCATACTAAATAGAATCTCTGACATGTGATGAAAGTGAATTAAATTTGCAAAGCTTTACCATTAAGTTTTTAAAAGACAAATTAAAATTTTATAAAGGGAAAAACAATACTCTTCATTCAGATTATAAAAAGGAATAATTTCATTTCAATCAAGACAAATCTCAGCAAAATCATGAGCAACTCTTTTCCTTCTTACTATATTTTCCTCCGATTCAGAAACCACTTATTTTTGGGTAGTAACACTCTACAAAACTCCACAAACAGACTGTTTTGTCTACGTGTCACCCAAAGTACTTGCCTGGGTTGGAATCAGTATACCCAACTCACAAAACAACAAAGAGCTTCTTTTAACTCATGCTATTTTACTTTAAGGAAATCCAACACTTTATATAAACACTGAATTTGTATAATAAGTTAGTATATATTGATGTGCATTACAAAAGTTTTTTGTAATTTTCAAACAATTGAAAGCAATACTTTATATCAGTATCTAAACTGTAATCAGTGTTATTTTTGTTAAAATGTTATTAGTACGTAAATAAACAAGGACAAACTAATGCTTATAAAAGCACAACACTAATATCTTAAAAATTAATTTCAAATGTAACTACAAAATTAAATACTATGCAAACAATAATATTAACTTGAAAAAAGATGCTGCTTTATTAAAACAAAGTCTCAACTTTTAAACATGAATAAAGTAGCAGGCATGTCAGGGACAGAACAAGTCAGCGTCTCCTGAGATCCAGCCATGTTGGAACTTGGGAGGCTGAGTAAGAAAGCAATGAGCCCTCCATCCTGGTAAGCAGCAGTGGTGCAAGTGAGCAGCGGGCTCACCAGGGAGAGAACAAGTCAGTGTCTCCCATGAGCCTGCGGCACACAGGTTGAGAATCAAACATCTCCTGTTGTGCCCCGCTCCCTCCCTCACCCATTTAGCAACTGGATGGGGTGGAGGAAAGCGAAGGGGAAGTTGATAGCAGCTAAGGTACATAAAGCAACTAAATGCTTGTATTGTTGGGTTAATTATGCTGACCTGGGGCCAGAGGTCTGAGCATCTCTTGGGAGGATGACCGTATGCAGTACAGCAAATATGGGGTATTTCCTTCAATCTCCTCTTTGAAGGCCAATATTGCTTTCACTGTTTTGATTTGTTCTGATTAATTATTTTGCTCTATTCAAAATTCTGTTTTGATAGGTTTTATAATGTTCTGTTTTTTATTTGATTTTGCTATACCTGATTGAATGGGCAACTATTGTGAAGATAACAAGATATACTACGGTACCTATTAATGTTATCCCAGTATTCTGCTCTGAAGTTCTGTACCAATTTCACTGCATTGTCTCGATTGGCTTTGTTCTGTCTTGTTTTTGTTATATTTTACTATCTTAAGAAAAAAAAAAAGAATAAAGTGCTGACTGTCAAAAATGCATGTTTCTTTGGAGCTTGGAATGTCTATTTTGTGTTGGATATGATACAGTTCTCCAAGTATTTATCTCTACAATGAAGCAGCATAGCAAAGTGATTAGGAGCTTTGAAGTCAGACAATGTACATGAAAACCAACTTGCAACACTAAAAAATTGTGTAAATCTGGGGGAAATTAGTATCTCTGTACTCTGACACCCCCATCTGTAAAACAGGAATATGTGACATTTACCCTTTCAGATTCACCATGAGGATTAAAAACACTTAAAACACATATTCCTATATTAATTTTTATTCATAACTATACATGAAGGACATTGCCAAGAATATTAAAAGATGCTCAAAACATGTTAGTTAATAGAATATGAACTATCATTAAATTAGATCATATATGATGTGGCATCATCAGGACCTCTATTGAACATGAATATATGATCTGCATATTAGACATGGCTCAGTCAGTCCACTCAGTGTGGGGATGGAATCCAGGGCTTCACAAATGCTAGGCAAGTGTAATTCTAACAAGAAACAATATGGTCAAACAAGCATAAACATAAATGTAAACATTGCAGTTTCCCAGCATTGCTAGTTTATAAAATAGTCCTCTAAATGAATATGTTTCTATTTTATTTTCAGATGATTACTGATGAGAACACAAGACATTTTTACTTATCAGAAACCCAGACTCCTAAGAAAATAAACACAGATCCCAGTTTGAGTATGCTTTAAAAAACAAGCCCTCCTAATTACAGTAGATTATTCAATATAAAAATATCATTTAAGTTTTGTACAATGTAAGTATTGCACAAATGTGGTATGGTTCAAATGACAAGAACATCAAAATAAATTTCTCACATTGCCGATTTTTAAGAACTCACAGAAGATCATCTCTATCTTCTTTTCTACTATACAAATGAGTTTCACAAACCACTTAAAGAAAACCAGAAGCTAGAAGCAACTCTTTCCTATCACTTCTTCACTAGCCTCGTACACAACCACTAAAAATATTATCACCGTCATCAATAAAGTATCTTATGTTGCTCTCTTTCACTTCAATATTCATTTGAAGTCAGCACATTGCAACTTATTGAATAAAATAAAGCAAATAAACACAAGCATCTGAGGCAAAAAGTACTGTTCTCATAACCTCTTTATCAACTAGATAAAATTTTCATAAGGCATTTTTTTTTTACCTGAACAACTTTTCCAAATTAAACCTTTAGATAAAAATTCAGGTGTATTCTTTAAAATATGTACATTATGTGCTGATACATAGTCCATAAAAATATTCTCCCATTATTGCTTTTTCAGGTTCCATTTCCTGTTTGTTTCTTTTTTAATTTATTTCACCCAAAATACTAGATAGTCTGTGAATAATATACAAATTAATTAAATCTGATATAGTTTGGCTTATCTTCTAGCTATTAGTAATATTTCCCTGACACTAAAATGCACATGGCAATTATATAAATCAACAATAAATCTCAAAAGAAGGCATATAGCATTCTCATGTTCTGTATAAGGAATCAATATCCTAAATAATTTTCATCTCTATTCCTTAATAGACTAATCTAGAATTTTGATGATAGAAATAATCAGTATGCCAACAAAAACTTATACAAATTCTTATAATCTATTAAATATATTAATGTACTCTTGTACATATTTAATCTAAAACCTATGGCATTATAAAAGCATCAAGTATAAATTAAGCCCTTCATGACTTCAAAAGTACTAGTCAGTAAGAGGCAATGCAATATGAAGAGGTTATTAAATTTAAGTGCACAATGAATATATAAAATGTCTTCTGTAACAGGAAGAATTTGGAATATATGTCATGTTATAGTCACATTTACAAATTTCTACCCTAACATTTCTTTATACCCCCTGACATGCATGGATTTTGCTATTTACATATAGACATCCCTTAATCTGTATCTCTAGTCATATGCCTGGTAGTACAAACTCAGAATGTTTAATATTAAATTTATTTTCTTCCCCAAACCTGCTTTTTCCAAATTCTTCATTCCTATTAATATCTTCATGCCAATGTCCATACAAATTCACAATCTCAGTCACCATGGTCTTGTTCATTCCAACAAATATTTAAGCACCGAAAATATGCTAAGCATTATTTTAGACACATGTGGCACATCATGACAAAAATAAAATCCCTTTCCTAAGGAGCTGGCACATTTTTCTTTTCGTTCATGTATTCACAGATATGGTCGAACTGATGTCACCAGCACTACCCTCTTTCACATTCATTCTCCTCTATCCTGTTAAACTTTAACAGACTCAAAGTTTTCATCTCTCTGACACATCTTACAAACTGGTACCAAAGCAATCTTCCCAAAACACCAAAGCAAGAGCCTGATTTTTCTGTTTGAAACACTTGTAAATATTTGCCCATAAGGCAACTATTGTCCAACCAATATCTTTTCAGGGTTATTTTGCAAACTGAACATAACATTTCATTTTTACAATCTGACTCTCAAGCCAAAATGAATTTTTACTCATTTTAGAGACCTCAGTAATTCTTTCATCTGTGCCTTTATTTATAACTAGTGCCTCCACTTAGAATCCCTTCTCCTTCTCCTCATCTCCAAACACACCCCCATACCGTGGATTGAATCCAAGGCCTTCATACTGAGCTACATACCCATCCTTTTAATTTCTTGAGACAGGGTCTTGCCAAATTGCTAAATTCCCTAGGCTGAGTATGAACTTCCAGTTCTCTTAGTCTCAGCTTCCCACAGTGCTAGGATTACAATGGGATTAAGTCAAACTTCCAAATTTTAACCACTCTTCAACATCCAGTACAAATCTAAAGAAGCATGCTTCGTCCTAATTCTTCCAGCATGAAGTCATTGCTTTCTTCTGAAATTCTAATACTTGACTTGAGGCCAGTGATGGCAATTCATATCTCCATCTCATGTTTTAACTCTTTATCATATTATTTGTCCCCATTTAAAGGCAGAGTTCTACTCACCCAGTTTATATTTGTATTCAGGATGCATGCACTCTGACTTTTCCTAGATTTAATAAACTCTTTGAGGAAGTTATTAAGCTTAATTCATAGAACAATCATTATTAAATACAAAGAAACAGGGATAGATCACACAAGGTGAAGGTAGATATGTAAATAAATTATAATATGCTACATATTAAAATAGAAGAATGAATAAAGCATAAAGAAGGCCTAAACTATAGCAGCACTAGTGAATATACAAAACAGGTTAAATATAGCAAAAAGGGAGATATTGAGAAGCAAAACAGAATTATTAACCACAAACTAAGAAAAAAAGATTTCCAACATTTTGAGGCCATGTACCTTAGTTCTTTGAAGATACTTGGGCTAGCACCTCAATCTTGGATTTACTATGCACCAGACTACAAGAAATAAATTTCTATTATTTATATGCTATTATAATGGCCAGGACAGATTAAGACATGAGGTAAAAAAGAAAGATGATTAGAGATACTATTAATATTGGAGCTGAAAAAATATTAAAGAAAAGATTTGGGCAAAGAAGAGAGGAGTTTGAGTTGTAAACCAATTCAGAGATACATAAAATAACTGAGATACCAGACAGATAAAAACAGAGGTCTACAATTTGAAAGGTAGGTCAAAACTACCAGGTAAGAACTAGAAATCACCAATATAAAGGTGGTTTGAAAGAGTCAGTGAAATAAATTTATCAGAAAGTTAAGAATGAACTAAGAACAGAACTGTGTGAAATATAAGCTGCAGAGAGGACATTAAGGAAAAACCAGGCATACCCAGTACCATAAAAATAAGGGAACGAGAGAGGATTAAGCAGACGATGGGGTAAGAAGCACCAAAAAACTGTCTCCACACACAAGAGAATTTCACTGGCACATTCTTTCTACTATAAATACTGTTTTAGAATTCTGTAATCTACTGAAGGATTGGACAGTAACGGCAATTTTAACTCAACATAAGAGCAGCTACCCTTAGCCCTACCACTGGCACCTATGCGCATATTCCTGCACCGGTTTTACATAGAATTCGCAGGACTCAACATGGCAAAAAGGATTAGACCTCCAAATATAAGGGATCCATTCTCAGATCACTCACTGAGACTTTTAATTACAGAGGGAGACACAAAGAAGTCTATGGCCACAGTGGTTGTACTGCTCCATAGTGTTACATGCCTCTCCAACTTAAGTGATTGCCAGGAATTTAGCACCCTTTCCTATCTCCATTCTTAGTTTTTTCTCTTTTTTTTTTGAGAGTCTAGGAAGGCTGGGGATTTAGCTCAGTGGCATAAGTGCCAGCCTTGCAAGCGCGTGGTTGTGAATTTGATCCCCAGTATCGATAAAAAAAAGAAAAAGAAAAAAAAAGAGTCTAGGACTAGAACATTAAAAGCAAAAGCAAAGATGAGAAAATTCAGAAAATGTGCATACCCAGGGAAAGATGCTGGATCACAAAAGTCCTAAGAAGATCCTAAGTTATATATACAATAATCAAAACAAAAACAATAACAAAACAAATACAATAATCAAAACAAAAACAATAACAAAAGACTGCAAGAGCTAGAAGAGAATCTGATTTCCAGAGTTACAGTGTTACTGTAGTTTTTTTTCAACAAAAAACTCACAAGCCATAAAAAGAAGCTAAAAAGTATGGCCAATTTAAAGTATAAATCAAAAGAAACTGTCCCTTAAAAAGATATGATAGCAATAATGGCTAGAAAAAACAGATCAAAAAAAAAAAAGCAAGAAAAAGAGGACAACGATAACACAATAACCCAACACAGATTCTATAGACACATACAGAACTCTCTATCCAACAGCTATAGCACAAATATTCTTTTCAAGTGCACATGGGACATCTTCTAATACAGATTATCTGTTATGCCACAAACTAAATCTAAATAGATTTTAAAAGATAAATATCATACAATGTATTTTCTCTGACTACAACATGACGAAATTAGAAATCAGTAACAAATATAACTGGACAATTCACAAAATTGTGGAAATTAAACAACATACTCTTCAACCACCCATGGATCAACCATAAGAGTTGTTCAAAAACACTTAAGAGATAAAGGAAAACACAACACACTAAAACTCACGACACACAGTGAAAGCAGTCCAGAAGGAGAATTTATAGCTATGAAAGCTAAAACACATTTCAAATCAACAATATAACTTTACAATTTAAAGAACTAGAAAACTGGCTTTGTTCTGTTTTACTTTGTTTGGTTTTACTGCCTTTAAAGTATGCTTTCATTCTTTTGTTTTGATCAGTTTTATTCTGTTGTGTATTGTTTGATTTTATTATGCCTGACGGTATGGGCAGCTATTTTGAAGAAAAAAAGAGACATTATGGTAGCCATTGTTGATTTCCTATTATCTTATTTTGAAGTCCTGTATCACTTTCATTGTTCTGTTCTTATTAGCTTTATTCTGTTTTGCTTTGTTTAGTTTTATGCTCTTTAAAATAAAAAATAAAGAAAGAACTAGAAAAAAACAAACTAAACTCAGTGAGAAGGAAACAATTAAAATTAAAGCAACTAAATGAAATGAGGATAGAAAAAAAACAAAAGACGGTTCTTTGAAATGATTAAGAAAACTGAGAAATCTTTAATTTGATGGACTAAGGAAAAACAGAAAACTCAACAAAATAAGAAATAAAAGTAGCACATACATTATTACCCATTCTATAGCAGTAAAAAGATTATAGGAAAGTTTATAAATTAGACATCAGCTAATTAGATAAACTAGGTGACATCAATAAATTCCCCCAAAACACAAAACCTGTTAACACTGAACATGAAGAAACAAATTTGAATAGATATACATAAAACTAGTAAGACTAAATCAATAATCAAAATTTTCCTGACAAAAGCCCTAATGGCTTCACAAGAAAATTCTACCAAATATTTAAAGAACTAATATTAATCCTCATTAAACTTTTCCAAAAATCTGAAGAGGTAATAATAATTACTAGTTTGTTCTATGAAGCCAGCATTACCCTGATACTATAAAGCTACACAAAGATATTACAAAAACATTATAAATGAATATCTCTTATGAACACTGATGTAAAAATCCTCAACAAAATTTAGCAGCATTTAAAAGGATTATATACCATAATGAAATGGGATTTGTTGTGAGAATGAAAGAATGGTTCAACATAGGAAAACCAATGTTATATACTATACAGAATGAAGAAGTTAAAAAAAAAAAAAAACATGAGCACCTCAACTGGTAAAGAAAATGTATCTGACAAAAATCAACACTCCTTCATGATTTAAAGAAAAATTTCAACAACTAAGAATTGAAGGAAGCTACTTCACCATAACAAAAGCTGTATTAGTGCTGGGGATGTAGCTCAGCAGTAAAACACTCACTTAGTATGCATGAGGACCTGGGTTCAATCCCCAAGACTGCAAAAATAAAGCCACATCACAAAAAGCTCACAACAAATATCATACTGAATGTGGAAAGACTCCTTTTTTCTAAGATCAGGAAAAAGCAAGGATCCACACTTTGGCCACTTTTAATCAAAAGGAAAAGAAAAATAGAAAGCATCCAAACTGGACAGAAAAAAAAATTTCCCTCTTTATATATGATAAATTCTTATGTGGAAAACCTCAAGACAAGCCTGGAGTGTGACACATGCCTATAATCCTAGCGCTTGGAGGTAGAAGCAGGAGGATTACCAGGTGTTTGAGTCCAGCCTGTGCTACACAATGAGCTCAAGATCAAATAGCCTAAACTACATAGTGAGACCCTATCCCAAAAAACCAACAAAAAAATCCCTCAAGAACCATAAAAAATAAAGTTAGAATAAATGAGTTCAACAAACTAGCAAAGTCCACATGCAAAAATCAACTGCATTTAAACTAACAATAAACAATTTGAAAGGGAAACAATAGTTTGAAAAAACAATCTGGAAACAAAAATAATTCCATTTACAATAGCTACTATCAGAACAACAACGAGAACTGAGGCTGTAACTCAGTGGTAGATTATCTGCCTATCATGCGCAAAGTCATGGGTTCAATTCCCATTACAGTACCACCAAACAAACTCAGAAACAGGAATCTCTGTACGTTGCTGGTGAGAATGGAAAATAGAAAGTAATTATTGATGTTCTTCAAAAAATCAAAACTACCATATGATCCAGTGATTGCACTTCTAGATACATACACAAAATAACTGCAAGTGAAGTCTAAGAGATACAAACCCATAATCTCAGCACTTAGGAGACTGAGGCAGGAGAATCACAAGTTCAAGGCCAGTATGGGTTACACAAAAAGACCTTATCTCAAAAACTCCAAACAGAGGCAGACTGACAGGCACATAGATACTCTAAGACTGACTTATGTTCACAGCAGACTTATCTACAAAAGCTACAACACAAAAGTAATCCACACATCCAATGACAGAAGTATAAATAAGCAAAATGTGCTATATCCATAAAAGGGAATGTTATTTATTCTAACAAAGAATGGAAATTCAGCATCATGCCACAACATGGATGAACTCTGAAGACATTATGCTAACAAATAGAGTACAGACTCAATTCATGAACACTTTTGTTTACAAGTTATTCACAAACGGAAGTTTTTGGCAAAATTTCATTTTTGTTTTCAAACTTTGCATCGAGTGACAAATATGACCACAGCCATTTTTCCCAAATACAAACATGGCTATCTTTTCCAAAATGGTAGAACAAATTAAGTTCATGAACCAAGGTATCACCATACGTCAGCCACAAAAAGACAAATGCTGTATGATTCTATTTATGAGGTATTCAGGGTACTCAATATATTAAAAGAAAGTATAATGGTGATTGCCAGGAGATGAAAAGAAATAGAAATGGGGAGCTGCTGTTTAATGTAATAGAGTTTCTCTTTTATAAGATGAAAAGAGTTACAAAGATGGACAGTAGTAATGGTTTCAAAACAATATGACTGTACTTAAGGCCATTAAACTATATACTTTAAAATGGTTAATAAATTTTATGTTATGTGTACTTTAGCATATTTTGTAAAATATCTTTGGAAGGCAGAAGAAAGGAACATTTCAAAAAGACAGAAATATTGTATCAAAAAGCCAGACATGGTAGTACACACCTATAGTCCCAAGTATTTCGCAAACTGAGGTGGAAGGATTACTTAACCTCAAGATTTGAAAACAGGCAATATAGAGAGACTCTGTCTCAAAAAGAAAGATGAAAAACTATTACAAGCAGAGACCAGGACAAGTAAAACAAGGTGACTAGATTTGAGGATCACAGCTTTATAGTGACTTTTAAGAAAGTAGTCTTAACAGAGTAATGGGGCAGAAGCTAGAATAGACTGAGTTGAAGATATGATGGCCACAAGCACCAATTAATAATAAAAGTAATAATAGTTACATTTATTGAATGTCCACTCCGAGACAGCATTTTAAAAACTACTTTAACAGAATCTCACAGCTCTCTGAGGTATACAACTCCCATTTTATAAACTAAAGATATGAGACTCAAAAAAGTTATTAAAATATCTTGTCCAGGTATTAACAAGTATTACTTGTTTTACAATCCATGCTTCTTTGAGAAAGACAACAAAAATCCTGCTATTTGGGGTGAGATCTTATTTCTCAAAATTCACCTTTAATTTTGGCCTTTCAATTTTGTAACATTTCCCCACTTATTTCCAAAACTTTTCTCTACCATTATATCAAGCGTGGTAGTAGGCCTCCAAGATGACCCGATTGTTCTTGGCTCCTGGCAGTAGTACTCTGGTGTATGGTGTATTTCCCTCCATTACTAAATACAGCTGGCCCATATAATCAATTGAATACTGCAGAAATGACAGAGTAGATCTTCCAAAAGTAGGAAATAAAAAATACTGTGATTTTCATTTTGTTCTCTCTTGGGTCACCTACTTGGATGAAAGGCAGTCATGAAAACACTCAAGTAGCACCCAATGGAGAGGTCCAAGTGGTCTATTGAAAAATGCCAGCACAACTTTCCAAACCATTTAATGCAATCCATTTCAGAAGTTTTTTCTACAGCCCCCTGAAGCCTTAAGATGAGTGCAGTCTCAGCTAGTCTCTTAACTCACAAAACATTCTGACCTAGAAATACCCAATTAAGCTGCTCCTAAATTCTTGGCACACAAAAACCGTGAGACAAGAAATGTTTATTGTTTTATCCCACTATGTTTTATTACACTATGTGTCCCACTGCACCCAAATTCTTGGCACATAGAAACTGAGACAAGAAATATTTATTACAGTTTTACCTCACTATTCAGCAATAGATATAACACATTAGGCTAGACTTAAAATACATATTTACATATTAATAGATTATAAGCATGGTTTATCTTGATCAAAGTAGCTGAAATTTTTAATCCTATGACAATTAAAAATTACAGAAAAAAAAAAGCTTTGACAACTTCATATGACTTACATTTCCATGTGTTGGAGCTACCAAGCCATAATTTAACTTATACTAAATGGCCTTGGAAAGTCACATTGCTACACTCCTGAGCTGGAGCAGACCTGACAGAAGATTAAATCAGTATCTTCTCTAAAAATTTTCCTGATTATAAAAATGGTAACACAATGGTCTCTTCTACTAATTAAATCAAAATAGCTCATTTTTACATTATCGTGTAACATAATATTGTGGTAACAGTTGCAAAACTTCTGAGGACAGAGGGCATTACTTTGACTTTTAAGTCTAAATATTATTTTATTTTGTTTGTTTATTTATTTATTTATTTATTTAGGTACTTGGGATCAAACTCATGACTTTGTGCTTACCAGACAAGCACTTAAGCCACTGAACTAAATCCCTGACCCCTACTTTGACTTTTATAGGCCACAGCATCTCACATGATATATTAAAATATGAGGTAGGAACAAAATAAACTGTCAATGTTTAAATTTTTTTAAATGTATTATAGTAAAATACAAATTATCATTAAGCCCATTCAAAATACCCTCCCTTGCTTAGAACATTTATGCTATCATTCTTGCCAATTTCTGAAGCAGTTCTGGAAGTCTTCTTTCATGTCTTTACAAGATGTGATCAGAAATACAGTGAACCTTGGTGTCAAGTACCATCCAATGGAAAGGCAGCCTGGTAAAAACATTACAGTGTGTCTTCATTCCCCTTATTTACTGGATGGGGCACCCTGCAACTTCTGGCTCTTCTCGAAGAGTCAAAATGACCAAGAAAGGTCACTTTTTAATCAATTCAGGACACCAAAAAAGCCATGATAGTCAAAAAAAGACACTCAAGAAAGAGCACTTCCAGAACTATATCAGAAACTGTCAAGAATGATGGGATAAATATGTCCAGGAGGGAGTGCCATGTGTTGACAGAGATTAGGGATAATGTCTTCTAATTTCTTTTTCACTGTCATATTTTTTTTTAATTTAAACATTCACCAGCAAGGATATAGCTGTACAGCACTTGGCTAGCACTGCTAAACAAATACTATATTTTTAGATACCTCATATGTTTATAAACTGCAGACTTTGTATCACAAAACCTGAATGCCTAAAATCTTAATTTTTAAATATTAGCTACTATTTTTATTTTGCAGCATTTCCAGCTTTATGTAAAATCAAATTACAAAGTCCTTTTCTCATTTTTTCCAATTTGCATTATCTTTTCTTCTCATATAAAATTCAAACCTCTTTCATTTACTAGACACAAGAAAAGTTCTTCATGCTTTTGCCCTTCCATACCTCCTCAAAATTGTAACATTTATCCAGGTTGGTAAAACACATTAGATTTTGTACAAATATAATATTTATTATAGAATAAAATTCCCACTCCTTACAGATTTTGCCATTTTATTTGGAAGACAAAAGAAACCAAAAGTTTCTACACTATTATCTCCTATATACTTTCTAATCCATAGGTGTCAGACTATTTTGAGGCTTCAAGTTAAACACTACTGCAAAACCTTAATAAAGGACACATTATCTGTACACTAATAATCTCTTTTCTTTCATCAAAACAAGTAACAACATAAACTTTGTTCTTCCGTGAAAACACTGGATTTTTTTAAGTCATCCTCCATTTTTTCAATAAAACAACAGTATTCAAGTTTTTCCTAGTTACAATTTCACTGAGAGTGACTGCAGATGTCCTTAAAGTAAATCAACTACGATACTATCTCACCTATAGTTACTTATTTAATGCTGTTAGGCCAAAGACTCAAAGCACTGTAGATAGATATGAAATAGGGGGCAGTATTTATGTAATACTTATGTGCCCAAACAGTATCTTAAGTGAGATACACACACACACACACACGCGCACACACACACACAATCAGAAAAACTAAAATGACAATAGTGAAACAAATCTCACTGCTACAAATTATCTAAAGAACAGATATAATCAGTATAATAAGCAGAATGATCTGAGGAGCTTACATAAAAAGATAAAGAAAAAAATCAGAATCCTAGGTTTATTCTACTTTCCATAGATTTATTGGGGTCCATCTATTTGTTTTAAGCAACCTAGGTGATTTTGGTGATACAAATGGATAGTGAGCCAATCTTTGAGAAACACTATCCAATATTTCAGAAATGAAACCCTACTACTCACATACAACATCACAATTACTGAAACTGTCATTAACACTGTTCTACAGATACTACCTAAAGTTTAAAAATTTCTTACAACTAAGTAAAATAAAATAAATTTCTTACAACTAATAAGTAACAGAACTAAAATTCATATTAGTCTATTAAAATCCAACTACATTCTAAAAGCAACATATAGTAGATCAAAAGACACATGGAAAGTTATAAAACAGTTACAGATCAATATAATATTAACAGTACTATATAGTCTTAACATTATCTTTAAAAAAAGAAAGTAAACAGAACAAGCAGAAGTCAGTATTAAAAGTACTATACAGAGAAAGGAAAGTCTCAAAACTGTAACAGTAGCACATCCAAGCATCATCCTGAAAAGAAGACATTCCCCACCAAGAACATGACACATTCAAATACCATAGGACCTTGGCCTGACAGCATTAAATAATTATTAACTCTCCCTTTTAAATCACATGCTCAGTCCACCTTTTAGTTATAACTTACCTCACTCCATAGCTTGGTAGAAGGACAGGGAAACAGCTTGGTGGCAAAGAAACCCAATTTTAACCTAGAACATGAATATCAAGTATACTTTCCATTGTAAATTAATAATCTGACAGACAGATATTTATATATCACCCCATTAGGAGCTTAATAACATTCAACCACTTAATTATATACTACTGCAGCCCAAGCCGAATCAACCCAGGATCAGTGAAAAGGCCAACTTCTGATTGGAATTTGTGCCACAGTAAATTCACTCAAGGAGATATTCTATGAAGCTACTTGGCATCCAGTGAAATAGTGTCCTCAAGCAACCCACTGACCTAAAATGGCACCTTTTATTCAAACTCCATCACCATCTATTAGTCCCTTCAGCAATGTTCCAACAGTTGTATCTACAAATTTCTCTCAAATCTGTCCTCTGTCTTCAACCCTTTCTACCTCACGGTAGAAACCACAGCAATCAATCAACTGATTAATCAATGGGGCTGGAGACAGAGTCCATTGCAAAGACTGTGGATTCAATCCCCAGTACTGCCAAATAATACCATCAGAACTTTCCCTTTTTTCCATGCTTCTTTCATGAGTATATGAAAGAGTTTTCCAGAGGCTACATAAAATGTGATGTTCTATTCCTAATGGCTAGAAAAGGTATAGTTACTTGGGATTGATTGTTGAGCTTACTGAACTGCATCCCTGGTTTGGTTTGGTTTGGTTTGGTTTGGTTTGGTTTGGTTTGGTTTGGTTTGGTTTGGTTTTTTAAACAGTGTTCCACTGAAATGCCCAGGCTGGGCTTAACTTGTGATCCAACTGCTCCTGCTTTCCAGAGTGCTGAGATTTACAGGTATGTACCATCACATTCCACAAGTATCCTCAATAATTTTTATGTGCTTCAAGTAGTCTTAAAATGGAAAAATTTTGAGAACAACTACTCTAGTGTATTTAGAAAAAGCCCACAAGATACATGGGTTTCTCTGTGCATAACAGTTTAGCCTAGATAATTCATACAATCATCTAAAAATGTCCCACCCTTTTATATTAAGATTACATTGTAGTCTTTCAATCTTCAAAACAATCACTTATTTGTTATTTATGAATAGTGATAAAACTGTATCTTAGTATTTATATCTCCTTATTTCTGACCTACGATCTGTTTGTTTGACCTAAAATCTTTATATTTGCAGGTCATGGTCAATAAAAATGAGATGAAGGCTGGGGATTTATTTCAACAGCATAAGCACCTGCCTTGCAAGTGCATAGTTGTGAGTTCAATCCCCAGTACTGATAAAAAATAAATAAATAAAATAAAAATGAGACGAATGTTTTCTTAACATAGTATACTCATTAAAGAGAATATGAAAATTGTATGTTCACAGAAAATTAATTATACTTTCCTTTGGCCTCTAGAAAACTTTTAAAGGATTTTCCTAATCAGTCCCTCTGGATACCACACTTGGTGACAGGAAGAAGTACATGAGTAAATTTCAATCTGACTAAACAAATCAGATTTAAAGATATATCTCATTTACATAAATTGTCCAAATTTATAGCTATGTTTTAAGTCCTCAATCAACAATCTTTCCTTTCTACACCATTTTGAAAATACTACTAATAGAAAAATATATACACAGGTGTCTAATTTTTTCCCTTAATTTTTAGAATTTTTAATTTTTATTTAAAGAGAAAAAAAAGCATGTAAAGGGTAGAGATAATACAGAATTTCAGAAAAAAGAAAAACAATAAGAAATCACTAGTTAATAAATTACATATTGTCCTCTTAGAAATAGTTGTTCAAGTTACAAAATTAAAGCATACAAAGTAGATTGTCAAACAGTGAGAGTGTAAACAGCTATGCATACATGAGTCTCTACATGTATTTGTATCCTTTCTGTATTAGAGGGAAAAACAAAACTTAGCAAGACAAAACAAAACAAATTCCTATAAAAACATGAAACCAAAAAGTCGTATAAAACCACAGTAGAAGGTGATCTACAATGATTGCTGTATTGTTTCTTATTATCTTCAATAGAATTGCCTATATCATCAGGCATAAATGAATATAGCAGTACATAACAATATTAGTAAAAAAATAAAACATTGTAGACAATATAAAACTTCAAAGGCAGGTAATAACCAAACCAGAGTGGATATTCTAGTGAATCTTGTCATCTTAAATGTAGTTGCCTATACTCTCAGACCTGATGCCATCAATCATAACAGCTTTGAATAAAATCTATCAATACAAAACAGCGATCCAACAAACCAGATTCAATTACGATCAGTCATGGTAAAACAGTGTAAGTTTTACAGAGCTTTAGATTAAGTTAATAGGAAATTAAGGATGATTACCGTACTATATCCTGTTATTTTCAGGATTACTGTCTGTGCCCTCAAGTCTAGTACAGGTAGAATGACTGGAACAGAATATAATACACCTAAGCAGAGTAGTATGAGTAATGTGGGTTTTTAAATCCTGGTGCACTATTAACAATATAGTGTATCAAGGCCATCTATGTTAGATTCTAGCCATCCTTCTCTGCTTCATTTCTGCTATGCTATTTTTCTGCCTTTGTCTAGTTTTCTCCTTCATTCTACTGCCTGCCCCACTCATTGAGGCCTTTCTGCCACTGTTCCTAAAATCCTGGTATTTTTTTTCTCTCTCTCTAGAATGTCCTTCAGTATTCTCAGTAGGGTTGGATTGGTGGTCACAAACTCGCCCAGTTCTTCTTTGTCATGGAAGCATCTTGTTTCTCCATTAATTTCTAGTGACAGTTTTGCAGGGTACATCAATCTGGGCTGGAGGTTATTTTCTTTCAGGGCTTGGAATATTTCACTCCAAGCTCTTCTTGATCTGATGGTCTGTGTGGAGAAGTCAGCTGTGATCCTGATGGGCTTACCTTTATAGGTAATCTGTTTCTTTTCTCTGACAGCTTTTAATATTGTGTTTATATTGAATTTCTGGTAACTTGATTATTATATGTCTGGGTGTAGATCTGTTTTGGTTATAGGTGGCTGGGGTTCTGTATGCCTCACATAACCAAATGTCATTTTCTTTTCCCACGCTTGGGAAGTTTTCCTTGATTATTTCCGTAAATGGCCTTTGTAATTCGCCTGTATGTATTCCTGCTTCTTTGTTCACATTTCTTACTCTTAAATTGTAGATTCTCTTGTCATCTTCTAGCCTTTGTATTGTTACTGCCTGTTTCCTTGTTATTTTTAAGAGATCTTTTCTTTCATAATCACACATTGCAAACTTGTCTTCAAGTTTTGATAGTCTATCCTTAGTTTCTTTTAAGGCGTTTGCCAGTTTTCAATGGAATTTTTAATTTCCTGGTAATCTCTTTGAATCTGTTTCATGTAGTCTATATTTTCTTTATATTCTTTATCGAATGTTTCTCTCCTTTTTTTGTGTTCCTCCTGTCTACCATCTGTATCTTCCTGAGAGATGCTCCGAGAGCATTTCTTTTATTACTCTACTCATATCTTGCTTTACCTGATTTAATATTTCAGTTTTGAGCTCGTCTACAAGGTCCCAAAGATATCTTTTAATGTCCATTGAAGCCATGCCTGCTGTTGCATGTTTGCTGCCCTTAGTCGCCCTTGTTTTTCCCTCTCCTGGATCAGGGCTCTCAGGGTCCTGGGCTGAGGGCCTCTTCCTGCCTCTCTCTCCTGTGGTGGTCCCGGCTTCCTCCACACAGGTCACATTGCAGGTCCCAGCCCCCTTTCCTGTTGGCCACGCCTCCTCCGAAGCACACTTGCAAGGGTCTTCCACCCTCTCCTGACTGCTCTTACCACTGAGGTGCAAGCAGCAGCTGCCTAAGCCTGCCCCTCCCCACCAGGCCAACCAAACTGCAGAGGCCTTCCCCGGGTTAGTGCTTGCTAGGCGCAGGGAATCGATTTGGGATGGTTCATTGGGTCCCAGCCAGGGGCACGGCCCAGTCCAAGCAAATCCCACGAATCTGCTTTGGGGAGGGAGGAACCAACTGAAGTCACTGTTGCTCCCAGTTCAGGCTCCTCCTGCCAGATTCCAACATGTCACCCATCTGACTGCGCCCCTCCCGTGGAGGGGGGGTGTCCCAATCCCAGCACTGTCCGTGGATCAATGAAAGTCCCTCCGCCGGCTCCACTCTCCATCGGGCTCACCAACCCCCAACTTCAGCGCTGCTCTGCTTCCTGTGAGTCATGGTGGGAATGAGTTTGGGCAGCTCTGCCGGCCATGGTGGATTCAGGCTGGTGCAAATTCAGCCCGCTGCAAAATTGGCAGGTTGCAATGAAAACACTGTGTCCAGCTATTCCCAGTTGTAGTCCCAACATATTTGATGAGCTTTTTGATGTTTTAATTTCTTCCTGTGTCAAGAGGATCCATCTCACTCTGTCTGGGTCTCTCCAGGGTGTTTTATTCTGGCATATGAGTTGTTTCTCCCAGGAGGCTCTGTTTTTTGTTGCTCACTGATCGGCCATCTTGTCTTCCTCCTCCCTTAATTTTTAAGATAACAAAAGAGCTAGCCCACAAGAAATAATAAAAGACTTAAAAATTTTTGTGAAATGAATGACTTGTAAGATACTCATTAATGACTTTTTCCTACTTCATTTAGCATTTACTAGATAAGTGAAGACCTAAAAAGCCAAGGCAAAAACCATGGTGAATTTTAGCACAACCAATCACAAAGTCCAGTTCAATACCAGGCAACCCATAAACCCATTTCAGTTCATCTGAAACATCCAACTTATATTATATGACAAAACATTCCAACTTATATTATACGACATCCCTATCCAAAAAAGTTCTTACTATGGACCTCTAGTATTTGTACATTTATTTATAAATTATACCCACCTACAAATTTATATACTATACGACACAGAACTGTTTAAATTAGAAGATTATTTTTAAATGGGACAAAGTTTTGTTTTGTTCTGTTTTGAAACAGGGTTTCACTATGTAGTCCATGCTGGTTCTGAACTCACTATGTAGCCCAGGTTAGCCTTATACTCACAGTCCTCCTGCCTTAACCTTCAAACTGCTATAATTACAGGTATGTGCCACCATGCTCAGCTCAAGGATAAAATAATTTTTATTTCACTTATGAATAGTACAAAAATACTCTAATGTAAGAAATTATAATATTTCAAAAGTTCTAATGCAAGTGTAGGATTCAGTTCATTTTGATCTTAATTACAATGAATACAAACTGAAAAACATCTTTTGAAGGCAGAATACTCATAACTTATACTTAGGGCAAAGTTAATTATGGATAACAGTGGGTGTAAAATCTTATTTCAAAGAATTATCTGAATACCTCAGTAATTTTAAAACTTTAGTGAACTTAATAGGCCTGCTAAACTATTGTTTTCATCTATAATGAAGCTGACCAAAAGCTGATACTAGAACTGCCAACTCTTCATTTTTTTGTTGTTCTCTTATGTTTGTATTATTGGTATTACTGTTACAAATTCTTTACATCAGTCCTTTTAAATTGTATAAGGGTTAGATTAGTTAAAACTAGGCAATATTTACACATTCATTTCTTTATACATGCATAATCACTACCTGCTAAAAGTGAATGAACAGAAAAGAAAAATCACTGACAATCCCATTTCCCTCCTTAGCAAGAGTACTGCACCACCAATTCATTTATTAAATACTAGTAAGGTTTCATTACTTCCTTTTAATATGCATAAAAATAAAATTAGTAATTTTAGTAACAAATTTCTCTTACTTCATGGGAGATGTGGATACATTCCTTTGAGATCTATAACTCAAATATACCTGAAACTCCAAGCTAACATAATCCAAATCAGTCTCTCAAATGCTTTCCAGATTAGAACTGAATTTGAAGCCAGGACTAATTTTCCATGGTCACCCCAGGTCAAATAAGACTCTTAGGTTCTTATGATCTGGGCCTTCACCCAAAAGCTGATCCAAAACCAACCTACAGGGATGGACGGACAAGTATAATCTTACCAGGATACTCACCCTTTATGAAGATAATGAAGAATAGTTATACTTTCTGTCTCTGTAACATTCATTCACTCATTTAAGAAACATTTGTAAATGCCAGCATCTCATAATCATTTATAAGCAATCCTAAATATACTATACTGTTCTTTCATTTACAGAAGTGCTTTAAAGAAAAAGTGTGGTTTGTGCCCCATCGAGTGGCCAACTTAGAAATTTCAAACAAGTTCAAACAAGGCAAGTTAACCCTACCTAATCAACATAGTACCTTTGAAATTAAAGCCTGCAACACAAGTGTTCTCATGGGAGACTTCTATAAATGAAAAAATCACAATAATGCTACGGCAATGTTTCATTAAACTTGAAACTAAGCCTAGTACGGTTTATAAAGCACCTCCCCTTTCCTAAATCCTGGGGTGGGGGAGACCATAACTTTTTATTAAGTTAAATAAAAGAGCTTCTTAGTTTTCACAGATCAAAATCATATCAACACTGTTTAAAATGATATTATTGATTTAAGAGGATGTTTAAAAAATTGTCCTGTAAGTTCTAAATCTATAAAACAAACATAATTAAAGCATAACAAGGCATAGAAATTTAAAGTCAAGTGAGTCCTTAGGTAATATGAGGCTATGAGTTTAGAAACCATCAAATGCAGTTCTTAACATTAAAAATAAAGAACCTTAAACTTCAGAATGAAGAAGTGATTTATTTCATCAGGGTCACACAGCTAGTGACTTAACTCCTAATGCTTACATATCCAATGCTCAGGAGACTAGGGTGTGAACCTATGTGTGTATGTGATATACACTAAAGAAGTGGCTTAGCCTGTCTGGACCTTAGAGTTCTTGCTTGGAAAAACAAAGAGATAATCTTTAAATTCTTTTTCAGCTCTAAAATTCTGTAATTTAGACACCTCATTGTTTTAGTATCTTATGATTAGAGTATACACTGAAAAAAAAATCATTCCTGGCTCCTAAAAATCCAAACATGTATATGTACATAACCCTAGGGAAGAAAATACAAGTCAGCAGCCTAAAGCATTAAATACAGAGTCTGCCAAAAATGTACATACATTTCAGCAGTTCATTGTCTATAAGCTAATGACCATCACTTTTAGCACCTCTTTTAACTGTAGAGACCAAAGGTAACTTATATAACTTCATGTCTCAATAAATTTAATATTAAAATATTTATACAAGTGTTTCTTTTCCTAATATATACATCTTTTGAGGAAATCTGTATATTTTGCTTCTTTTGCTAACAGTCTGTGAAATACCAACATAGGTCACACTAATCTATTTGAATGAAACTGGTCTAAATTAAATTTGATTAATCTATAACAGAACTCAAATATATAATCATTGATTATAAATTTAAGAATATTTTCATAAAACACATTGCTGTTCCATTTTATATGATAAAGTTTATATTCAAGATGATTAGAAATAAAAATAGCTGCTGTTCATTTATGTTATTCTTTACAAAAACTATTCAAGAATGCATCAAGTAGATTTTCTTTACATGGTTTCCCCAAGATGCTCTATTCTTTAATCTTTCATGCTTATTATTCTGCCTATAAAGACAGAATCCATGCACTCTTCAGCTTATTTCTATATTAAAAACTCATATAAATTTTAAGAACATTAATGGGCTACTACCATTAACAATATTAACAGTCCAAGAAATAAACATTACTACAATTTAAATCAAAAACTCATAAACTGGAATGAAATATGGAAAGCTGTGAAACATTTTTTAAAGAAAAGAGTTCTGGAAAGGCAAAAAGATTGTCCCCAGGTCTCATACGTAACATACATAAGAACTAGCATTTTTCCATGTTAATCATGTATATATAATATTATATATAATTAAATATCTCAGCCATACAATTATAAATGTAACCAAAACTTCCAGCTCCAATCTAAAGCTCTGCTTAATTCAAATACTATTTAATATAGCAAACTGGTATAAAAAGCAAAGAAGCTGGACAGTTCATACAGTTCACACCACTAGAAAACACCCTATGCTAGAAATCGAGTGTAATACACTAAAATTTTGCCTCCAGTGCTTAAAAACACCATTATCTTCATATATGGGAAGCTATATATTACTGCATTATGAGGTCTTTTACTCTAACAAAGGCAACAGATCTTTTATAGATGTACTATTTCCCCAAGTTTTTAAGCTGCTAACATTCTGAACCCTAAAAACTCTTACTCACATCTCTTTATTATTTTTAAAGGAATAGTAACTTTTTAGAAATAATATACAACACAAAAATTCCAAGCCTAAAAATTCCCTTAATGATTCTAACTTACAAAGAGAAATGCCCCTTATTTAATTTTGCCTATCAGTAACTATCCAGTCAGGACTCACATTGTAGGGACTCTTTAGAATCAAATTTAAATTTTCCACAATAAATGAATTTCTCAAAAATTACAATTGGCCAGAGAAAGATAATGTACTCAAACAAAAGCACAGAAATTCTGTGATCAACCTAGAGGAACCATTTAAGAAGTGGATCCAAATGGACTATGTGTCTGAGAGTCACTGTAGTTACTCAAGCCACAAAGCTGACATTACAAATCAAGTTAACCGCATTTTCTAGCTAAATCTTATGTTTCCCCTTCCAATTCCAGATATTCCAAATTAATTTTATGAAACAGTCAAGTGTTGAAATACTTAAAATGAATTATAGTATGCATCCAGCCACTGTTACTTCTCCCCAAATAAAGCATTTAACACTATGTAACAAGAATAAGATGTGCTCCGGCATGCTCTTGTCTTGTGCCTCTATGAAGAACTGGCAGTGGTGCTGAAAATTACTACTAGAAAGATGAAAGACCAATACCCGCCCCTCAGTAAAATCCATCATCTGGACTCTGGCCAAGATTTTAAAACTAGCACAATGTTATTAGAAACAATAAATCAACTCTACAAGCTGAAATGTTTCTTTCCTGACAAATCGTGGCCACAAAACACAACAAAAAATTAAGTAATAAGAAAGTATTAACAATTGTAGGCCATTCATATCTGACAATAATCAAATTTTGTATTTTACAAGTAAATTTAACAATCTGCGAGATTGTGCTTAACCTATCTACATCTTTCTCAAGCTTCTTCAATTATTACAATGGCTATATAAATAAACTTCCTGTTACTGCCTAAACATCCTACCTCTAAAGTTATGAAAAATTAAATAGACAACTAAAACAGTTTGGCTTATAAAACCTAGCTATTGTATGTGTCCACATTGATCTTCTACTCTTTGTTCCTGGGTGTCAATTCCTGGAGGATACAGATTAAGTAGTCTTTCTGCATTCCAGAGTTGAATTGCTAGCTACTGAGAATTACCTATTGCAATGGTTAAAGCCCTTCAAGTATCTTACCTTCTAGTCTCATTATCTTTACTTCTGCCTATATTGAGGTAAGGTTACTTATCACTATAAAATAACCTCCAAGAGCTGTTATCACAACTGGGAAACGGGACCACAATCTCTGTAAAGCTCGGGTAAAGGACAGTGTTTACAATATAATTTTATCCTTAGCTAACACAATCTTGGCAGAAATTCAGAAATTTTAAATAATTTTCTTCCCTCCATTCTAAAACAACTGTGGAGTCAAAACCAAAGATGTGTGATTACTCTGTACACTTCATGCAATCACTAAAAAGAAAAGTCACTCACTGTCTTATCAAAACAGGATCGCTGATTACAATACGTTCATAAACTATAACCACTGCATGTGTGACATATATTTCGATCAAGTTTCAATCCTGTTACAAAAGCCTTTGTCAACAGTGAGCTAGTGGGGAAAAAGCCGAAAGGCTCCGTGGAATGAAGGAAATCACTGGACGGGTTATCTTGGAAGACCGGAATCCGTGCTGAGAGGAGAGCAAAAAGAAACAAGACCTAACCTTGGCGAGGGGGGCGCACATCCAGGGAGGGGAGGAGAGGTTGGAGTGCGTGGGAAGGATGGGGTTAGAGGGGAACCGCGGCGGCCCGGGGCTGACCTCGCACCGCGACTCCCCCACCTGCAGCCGGCCCCCCACCACCATTCCCCGGCCCAGCCCGGCCGGGTTGTGCCCTTCCTCCCGCCGCCGCCCGCATATCCGTTACCCCTGCAGCCGCGGGCTGCGGGGGAGGGGAAGGACAGCGGGGGCCGCTGGGGGCCGGACGCGGCGGGGATGCCGCAGTGGCTCCCCGCGGCAGTGGGTCAAAGTCCGCGAGGAGACAGCAGGAGCCAAAGACAACGATAGAAGTCAAGACTGGCGAGAAGGTGGTCCCTCTGAGTCCTCCCACACCCTGGCCAGCGCCGGTACCTCATACTGGATGTATTGCTTCCTCCACTCGGGAGTGATGTGCGCGGAGAGGTGCTCAGCGAACTTCATCCTGCCGTTTCCCCTTCACTCCCACCCGGGTCCAGCAGTTACAGGCGGCGGCGGCGGCGGCAACAGCGGCTCCGACTCCTCCCCACATGGGCCCCGGCGCGGCGCTGCGCTTCTCTCCCCCTCCGCCGCCGCCTAGGTCTCCTCAGAGCGGCCCTCCCGCCATCTTCCTCCTCCTCTCCATAGCCCCGCCCAGCCCCGCCCTCTATACGTCATCGCCATGGTAACCGCCTACGCCGTACCAACGAAAGGGGGCAGAGTAGAGGGCGGTGCTTGGTTGCCTTCCTTCGTTCTCCGCCCCTTCTGGGCCGGACGTGCTGGAGGCACCTCCCCTGACCTCTTCCGTCTGGCTCCAGTTGGCTTGCAGCTGCTCTCAACCGCCTGCCTGCGAAGCAGCAGTGTTGTTATTGTAATTAATATTAATACTGGAGCAACAATAACCCACACAAGACGTTTGTATTTGCAAAGAACTGTACAAATGTGTTTTTTAAATTTTAATATTTATTCTTCGTGAAACTCTTTAAAGATCAATTAATATTAATCCAAAATGAGTAGTTAAAATAGTTTAGGACCAAACGTATGTAAAGGAATTGCCGTTTTACATACTCCAGGTGCTCCATAAATGCTTGTTGAGTTTACAGATGTCAGTGCCAAAGGTACCTGCTGCTTCTTAATGTCAATGTAATTGTCTAGACTTGGGACTAACAAAAAAGCCAATAGCAACACCTGGATCCAAACCAATACTGACGATATCAGATGGACTTGTGCCTGAGCTTCCTAGAGTTTGGAGTTGAGAGTTAGAAAGCAAAACAGTGACAGGAAGAAAGAATCCCATAGAAGTACAGAACAAAGCCCACCTTCAATGGGACCAGAAATGGGCCCAGCATCCAGGCTGAGTTATCCCTGGAAAACATGGAGAAGAGATCACTCACACAACTCAGCACTACAGTGAATGTGAGGGTAGTTGTCCTGGAGAACTTTACTTGAGACAGAAACCTAGATCCCACCCTGGATGGAGAAGTCCTGGATAATATAACAACTAACATTTATTGACCACTCTCCCATCCCCTTCCCAAGCAATGTTCTCAGCCTTTGTCCTTTAATTCTCACAATTCTGATGAAACCCAAAGGTTTTTTAGATGAGTATTGTGACAATATTCTGAGAGATCCAGCTCTAATGTTGCCTTTTTTCTCCCTCCATATATGTCTCTCCTTTCCCTTCCCCTTAATTCATGCCAATATGGGTTCTGCAATCCTTTCCTCAGGAAAAGGAGGAGGTATGACGAAAAAATGCATATTTTATGAGTGTTTCAGGCTTTTGTTGCGCAAAGGCCTCAACTTCAAGTGAAAGGAAAATCAGGGTCAAAAACGAAGAAAAGAAGGAATAGGAGAGTGAAGAACTCCTTTCAGCATACTATCCTTCTGTCCACCATAAAAACCTCTCCCTACTAGAGGTAAACATTCACAGGAAAAAGGACACAAGAAAAAAAGGCTACATTATCAGGAAGAGGGCACAACCACCAACAGGAAATGACTGTGTAGTATGTCTAGGAAGACAGTACCAAGGCCAGCCACAAGAATGATTCTTGGGCCTTCACTTAAACATGAACTACAATGATAGATTTTAGTACCAACTTTCATATACCATGGCACACTGCACCCAGCTTCAAAATACCTCCATGATTTAATTATGCACAAGAACCTAGAATCATGGCCCAATCCAGAGCAAATGAAACTGCTCAGTACTAGCTCTAAAACCAATAATTATTTTTCTCATGACCCATCCAGAGCCCTGCCATCCAGACAGACATGGAAATCTTACTTATCCACACAAATAGATTCAAAAAGAATTCTCTGTATTCCTAGCATTATTTCAATGACAAAAACCACCAAATACTTGAATGGTATTTATTGAACGCCTACTCTCTGCAGAGCATTATGACTGGTACAAAGGGTTATCTGAATAGTTGTAGTTTGAATCAGAAGGGGCGCCTCCTTTGACTTCATTTTGTGTATAGGCAAATATTTCTCCATTTTAATAAAACATTACTGAGCACTATGACATTCTAATCCACTTTGGGAATGAAGGCTAGCTCAAAAATACATTAGACTAGCCAGGCATGGTTTGGGACCAACTTGGGCTACAAAATGGGCTCAATGCCAGCCTGAACTGCATAGTGACCCCCTGTCTCAAAAAGACAACAATGACAAAAAAAAAATACATTAGACTGTTGTCTTTTCCCTGAAGGAAATAACACACCAATAAAGATGATGGGCAGGTAGACCAAAAGCTAGACTACAGTATGATACATGCTATAATTGAGGTATGTATAAGGAAACAAATAACTAGCTGACCAGAAAGTAAAAGATAGTATAACAGAGATTTTGAAATCCAGTCTTAGACAACACTCTGACAGAGAAAGGATCTCAAAGACAAAAAGTAAAATGTCAAAATTATTTTTAAAATGACAAGAAGCTATCTGACCAGAATATTCTTTGAGGCAGCAAAATGTCTCCTTAATGAAACTTTCTCTGTTTGGTCTCCTTCTCTCCCCATTCTGGCTCCCATATCATCCTATTCTGTATTGTCATCAATAATTTATGTCAGACCATGAGCTCCATGAAGACAAATTGCTCTACAGTTTAGCACAGTGCTGGGCACTAAGGCCTTCAATAAGTGTTGAAGGAACAAAGGGAAATGAGAGAAGGAAAGAAGGAAGGTAAAGAGAAAGAAAGCAAAGGCCAGGACATACAGAGGGAACCCACAGAAATTGAAGTTAAAATGGAACAAGATTGTGAAGGAATTGATCATAACAACATAGGCATGGGATCTTTGAAGGAGTGTAAACTGTAAGTGACTCATATTTAGGAAAGCAGTACACAGAGTGTAGCTTTCTGACTTTGAACACTGATCCCAGAAATAGATCTGCATTAAAATCCCAACTGTGCCATTTACAAGCCATGTGCCCTTGGGCAAAGTACATTAGTTTTTAAAGCCCCAGTTTCCTGGTCTGTGAATAGGAATTAGAACTCCTCCCTTGCAGATTTGAGGATTAAATGAGATTCAGTATGTAAACCATTTAGTATGAGGCTTGGCCCCTGGTTAAGTACTCAATAACAGCCCCTCAAAAGCCTTTGTCACTGTATGAAGAAGGAACCAAAATGGAAACAAACCCAACACCAATTTATTAACCAGGATTTACTAGGCCTGGCCCCTGGTGTAACCAATTTGCAAATGCAAATTTAATCCTCCCAAGAACCCTAGAAGATAGCTACCATTATTATCCTCATTTTAGAGCTGAGTAAACTCAGAAAGGGAGGGTAAGCATCTCGTATACGATCTCTCAAGCAAGGGATAGGCTTAGATTTGAGTCCCAGTAACCCAGTGCCAGGGTCCTTGCTCTTGAACATTATGTTGTGTGACTGTTGTTGTACAACTCAAGCCAGTTACAGAAATGAACAGGAGATGTGACATCCAACACCAGCTCTGATGCCAGGGAAGATGTTGCTGCCATGAACTGAAATAAAGAATACAAGGAGAGAACAGATTTAGTACTTTACTGAATGTGTTAGTATTTAGGAATCTATGATACATGGAGTACTCCAGTTGGGTGTATAGATTTCAAGCTCTAGAAAAAAGAGGTTAAGACTGAAATCTAGGGAGACATTCACATTTAAATAATAATTAAGTCTGGTAAGTCTGCCCTGTGAGAGACCATAGAATGGATGGAAAAGAGACCAAGGGAACATCTTGGTCTGAACCTAATGAAGAAGAAGGATCAAGGAAGGAGGCTGAGATGTGACCAGAGTCGGTGATGAGACAATTAGAAGAGAGTTGAGTGAAAGAAGCCATAAAAAGATGAAAGTTTCATAAAAGATACAGAGATCAATAAGCTAAGTATATTAGAAAAGTTACATAGATGACTTCCAAATATTGGAGTTAGTGAGATCACTAATACCTTTTTAAAAAGTGGTTTTGATAGTGTGAGAAGTTGCAGAAGTCTGAACAATAAACAGTATTTTGTCTCTGTAAATTCTAAATTGTATTATTTATTATGTATCTGTTGTAAGATGACCAGAAGTTAATCACATAGTCAGCAATTTATCTAGAAATTCACAAGTGCTGAGTTTGAACACTTCATATTTATCACACATAATTCTAAGTTTTGGAACAGTTATACTTACCACAAAGTAACTGTTTTAAAACTTAGAATTACATGTGATAAATATAAAGTCAAACTGTTTCTTCAAAAAAAGCGAAACAAAACCAGTGATCATGCTGAAATGTGAGGAACTGACCTGCAGAGAAATCAAATTTTAAGGTATACCTCCTGCTGAAGCTAAGTAAACTAGTGTCACAGGAGTAAAGATCAGTTCAGACTCACAATTATCTGAGGCCCAGTCCAGTTTTAAAATAGGATAGCCTAATAAGCTCAGTGGGGTACAGTAGATGGACAGAAGAGGGTCCATGACTTCCTCCAAATTACAAAATGCAAAACTGTGTGCTATTTGAATATTTTTCAAAAGGCTCTGTATCACTTCTCAAAAATTTCCACAATTTGCCGGGCGTGGTGTCTCACGCCTGTAATCCCAGCACTCGGGAGGCTGAGGCAGGAGGATCTATTGCGAGTTTGAGACCAGCCTGGGCTACAAAGTGAGCTCAAGGCCAGCCTGAACTGCATAGACCTTGTCTCAAAATGACCAAAAAAAAAAAAAAAGTTTCCACAATTCAAAATTTTTAGGAAAACAACACAAGGTCACTAACTCCTGCTTATCCCTCCAAGAAAACTAACATAAAAATTTTATAAAAGAAACTTCAAACCATTCCATTTTAAGATTTCTAGAAATACTTTCTTATTTTTATGAGATTTAGAGGGACTAGGGATTTAGCTCAGTGGCATAAGTGTCTCCCTTGCAAGCATGCAGTCGTGAGTGCGATCCCCATTACTGGAAAAAAAAAAAAATTTTAGATAAAGTACATTCTGGAGGTTTTTGGTTTGGTTTGGTCTTAGATTTTTGTTTGTTTTTTCGATGGGTTCTCTTTACATAACCCAGTCTGGCTTTGAATTCTTGACAATTCTTCCTGCCTCAGTCTCCCAAGTGCTGGGATTACAGATGTGTACCACCACATCCAGCCTTGCATACTTTTAAGACATCTTTTTTCAAGTTACAAAGGACCATTTATGAGTTAGGTGTGTAGTGAAATAGTAGAGATCCTGCTTAACATGTGCAAGATCCTAGGTTCAGCCTCAAGCATACATACATACATACATACATACATACATACATACATAAGAGAGAGTATTTGTAATATTCTCTCATTTGATCCATAAATATTTGTTGAGCAGCCACAATTTATCAAGCACTGTTCAGAGCACTATGTTCAGATACAGCAGAATCTAAAAATTCCTGGCCTCAAGGAGTTTGCTGTCACATCAGAAAACAATAGACAATAAGCAAACTAGCTTATAACAGGTTAGACGAGGATAACATGCATGGGAAATGGAAAGAACATAATTTCATCTCATTTAGGGTAGTTAGGAAAGGCCTTACTGATAAGGTGATTTTTAAACAGAGATCTGAAGGAAAGGGGAGAGCTATGCAAATGTGAGTTGGAGGTGGAAGTGGGCAGAATAAGCATATGCTAAGTCTCTGAAGCTAGAATGTGCTGAAAGTGATGGAGAAACAAGAATGCCAGACTGGCTAACCAGTATTTCAAAGAGAGAGAGAGAAGGTCAAACAGAGAGCTAGGAACAGCATTGCTTATGATTTTTTAGGGTAAAATAAAGTCTTAGATTCTGAGCTTGAACTTTTGGGATTTTTAAAAAATATTTCATTTTCAGTTTTTTAGAGATTTGTTTGTTGGTGTGCTTCTGCATTTAGTAATAACTGCTCTTTTTCTTCAATACATTTAAAATGTGATGGTAAATATATATAACATAAATTTATCATTTTAAGTGTACACTGAAGTGACACTAAGTATATTCACAGTATTGTAAAGCCATCACCGCTGTTCATTTCCAGAACATTTTCATCACCCCAGACTGAAACCTTATACCTATTAAACAGTAATGCTTCATTTTTCCTTCCCACTAACCCATGATAATCTCTTGTCTCTATGAACTTGACTGTTCTAAGTACTTCATATATGTGATACCATACAATATTTACCCTTTTGTGTTAGGTTTAGTTCACTTTTTAAATCCATGTTGTAGAATGTATCAGAATTTCATGCCTTTTTAAAACTGAATATTATCCCATTCATACTGTTTATTCATTTGTTTATTGATGAGCATTTGAGTTGTTTCTACCTTTTAGTTAGTATCAATAATGCCACTGTGAATTTGTGTACAAATATCTGCTTGAGTCTTTGCTTTAAATTCTTTCGATCATGTATCTAACTGTGGAATCACTGAATTATGAGGTGTTTCTACATTTAACTTTTTGAAGAAATGATGATTTTTAGAATATCATGATCAACCAAATAAATCATACATTTTTCTGTTGCATGGAAAACAATCTTCAGAGGAGAAAAGGAAGAGGGTGAGTATATTCATTTCACAGGGCTGCCATAACAAATTACCACAAACTGGGTCCTAAAATAATGGAAATTTATCCTTCACAATTCTGGACATGAAAAGTACAAAATCAAGGTTTCAGCGGAGTTTCACTTTCTCAAAGTTTCTGGTGAAAAATCCATTGCATGCCCTTCTTTACACTTCTATTATTGCTAGAAATGCTTAGTGCTTCTTGGCTTTATGCTACGTAACTCTATCTCTGCCTCCATTGCCTTACAATGTGTGTGTCTGTATTCACATACTATTCTCGTTCCTTTCTCTGTTTTCTCTTTTTATAAGAACATCAGACTTGCTGGTTGAGGACTCACTGTAACCCTGTATGAATGGTTCCTAATTTGATTACATTAGCAAATACCCTGTTTCCAAATAAGATCACATTCCCAGGTACTGGGGATAGAATTTCAACAAATCTTTTTGAGGGGATACAAGTCATCCCACCACATAGAGAAGGTATGAAGATAATGTTGAAATAATCCAAGAGAGGGATGGTTCCAGAGGTCAACAGTGAAGGTAATGAGAAGTGATAAGCAGGGTAGAACAAGTAAGATTTTTTGGTAGATTAGACAGGAATAAAAGAAAGGCATCAACGATATGCCAGTCTTTGCCTAAGTACCTTATAAAATTAGGGTGGAGAATATTTCAGAAGAAGCAGGTTTGGGATGGAGGATGGAACTCAAATGTTCAATTTCGGATGTGTTATGTTGAAGGTTCCTATCAGACATCCAGTGGGAAATACCCAGTAGGTATCTTGGAGTCTTTAGGTCAGCAGAAAAGCCTGGGATGAGATAGAAACTTGATGAATTAACAGGATAAAAATGAATTTAAAAAAAGATTTAAAAATGAATTTAAAGGGCCAAGAATATAGTTCAGAGACATAAGCACTTGCCTAGCAAATGCAAGGTCCCTAGTTTGATTCCCAGTACAAAAAAAAAAAAAAAATCAAAGCCATGGATCTCCATGATATCACTCACAGAGTGTAGCTAGGAAAGAGAAGAGCTTTGAAGACAGGTTCCTGGGAAGATGAAGAGGAATTGCAAAGGAGGCTGGGCCAGAGGAAGTCAATACTTGAAGAAGAATTGGTCATTCCTTCAGGAAATGTTTCCATGGAGGAGTAGGGTAATAAAGTGATACTTGGATCAGAACGTAATAGAATTTTTTAATATGGGAGAAATAACAGCACACATATATTATCATGAGAATGATTAAGTATAGAAAGAAAAATGATCATACAGGAAAAAAAGAAGGCATAAATTTTCTCTATATAAAACCACACATAAATAAAATATACATGTGTTTGACTAGTAAGATGGGGTCAAGAAGAATGATCAGAATGGCTTTCTCTGGATTAAATATTTCAAGTCATTTTTATTCCTTGTGCTTTTTAAATTTTTTGTCATTGCTTTTAATCTTTATAAAATACATTTATCAAAGGTACAAAAACAATAGGGGTTCTATTTTAATAACTCAAAATCAGTGCTGCCCAATAAGTGAGAAAAAGTGATAGTGAGTGAGTATTTAATACTACAGGGAAGAAGCCAGGGAATGAAGAGAAGTATAAAATCCAGGGATGGAAGCTCAACCAGAAGCCCAGGAAAGGCAGGATTGTACAGCCACCAGGAAAGACTGGAGGAGAAATTTGACATCATTTGGGACTTGGGGCTGGAAGAAATAATTAGGGAAAATAAAGTTAGTGGGTGATGAGTTAGAACATGGTTGGGAGAATGAAGGAAGTTTACATGTAAACTCTTCCTTTCCTTTCTAAAAGAAACAAGTCAATCCATTTGCTTGAGGAAATGGGAGCAGAGTTGGGCAAGAGGTATGTGAGCAGTCCTTGAGGCTGAAAATTGTTAATTTGTAGTAGAATCATCTGGGAGGATTTTACCAGTCATTTTACAATTCTACACCAGGAGTTGAGGAAAAAAAAAAATACTATAGTTGGTTTGAGCCAAGGTTAAGAATTTCAGAAATTGCTTCAGGACAAGGAGAGAAAGTCTTTGAGCTAATAATAGAAATGATAATGGTAACTAAGATATATTTCATTTTATATGCCTTATTTAGTTTAATTCTCAAAGCAAGGAGAAGAGTAAAAAGGATATTACAATAATTATTGCAAAGCACAAGAATTTTAAAGGGATATTATCTCCATTGTATGGACGAAAAGACTGAACCTTGGATGGTACAGTGGACATCTGTCAGTTTTTATCTATCTGCTTTGCAGCTGCTTCCTAGACAGGAACCTCATCTCTTGAGTCTTGATGGGAGGCAAGACCCCAGTTCATACTAGATTTAAAGTAGGTGTATGTCCCTATCCCAAATCCATAACAAGAAGCATATGGTCCCGCTTTAGCCAAACAGATGCTCCTGCCAAAGACTTTTGCCTCATATGGAAGTACCCAATGATAGGGCAATAAGTACAACATATTTTCAGAGGCTGAAGCAAATGTAAGAGTCCAGCAGTGAAAACATCATTGTCCAAAATTGACTGTTAAAGGATTTTCCCCTCTGACATGGCCACTGCTCTGTTCTTGGCTGTGAGCTTTCCTTAATGTCCATAGATTCATTTACCTGCCTTCACACTGATACCGTGAAGTCACCCAAAGCCACACAATAAAATCTATTTCTATTTTAAGGTAACCAGAGTCTGCTACTAGTAGCCAAGAGCTCTGAATGGCTCATAGGATTAAGAAATTTGTTGTGGAAATTGCCAAGGATATTTCAATAATCAGACACATAGAATAATTTTTTATGTCTGTCAGTCAGTGTCTTTTGCTAGTCACCCTGGGACCTCACCCAGAGGCTCATAAATAAAGTAGTAGGAACGGAGGCTATGCAGGAGGTCCAAAGCTGATCTGCTTAAACTGTTGATTGTTTAACCAGCTGGCAACAGAGACCAATGCTGAGTCCCTAATATGATGTCATATTTGAGTGGAGTGCAGACCAGTCTGATACACCACGGCAGGTTAATTAGAGTGACCTCTTTCCATCATGGGGTGAGGGGAGAGAGACAGCCAGTGATTCTCACTGGAATAGACACTTGTTCTAGATGTGGCTGTGCCTTCTCTACCAATTATGTGGCGGTCTCAAAAGTTAATTGGTTGTGTACCAGCCCAGTAGCTGTAGGATCACCAAGAATTCAAACTTTTTAGAAAAAAGATTTGAGTTATCAAGAAAAGAATTGTGACCAGTTTAAGCTTTGGGAGAGGGTAAAAAAGGGATATAAAGTAGCTGTAAAAGAAAATACCAACTATAGATTTGGGGCCAGATGCAGAAATAAGGTCTTTATGAGGTACCCCAATTTTCTTCCTTTCTCCTCTATGCACACGGTAATGAATTACCTTTGTTTACTCTTTTCCCCTTTCTCTAGAGCTTTCTATTATTGTCAGAGATGTGAACAGTGTAATATAGCCCTTGGCTTTTAGGACACACAGATGGTGTTGTGACTAAACTAGAAGAGGAAAGAACATCCCTCTTGGAGCCAGGGATTCATCTTTGGGCCTTTCTGGTTTCTTATGCAGCAGCCCACTCCTCCAGTCCTTCCAATGAATTTGCCCTGTGGTCTGGCCTTCCTGCTTAAAATTGCTGCAGTAGTTTGCTGTTATCTGCACATAACCCTGATCAAAAAGCAAAACAAACAAAACATCCCTGCAAATAATTAAAAAGTAAAAGACAGGGTTATTTTGTTATTGAATCAAAATGATTAGGGAATCGTGGTTTGGATTATTTGTTTTGGTTATTTAAAAGAACTTTCTGCTTTTTATTTGGGCTATAAAATATGCTGCAGGCCATTATGTAGCTCACTTTGACATGGCTTTGTCTTTTATTAGCCTCACAGATGTCTTGATCAAAGAAGAAGAATCAGTGTTTTCTGCCAACACTTTAAAGTTAGAGAAATAATCTTTCCCAAATCATAGCAAGCTCCTTGGGGACGGGAGCCATGCCTATCTTACTCACTTTTAACAGCACTTAAGTGCAGTAGATTCTGCATAGTAATGTAATCCAGTTTTTTAAAACATGTTTTTTTCCTCAAGAAGTGATAAGCATGACAATTTTGGAGCCCATGCAGCTCTTTTCATAAAAACATCATCAGAATCTGGATTTTCCTTCAGCACTTAGGATAACTGGTAACTTAAGCTATAGTGACAGACCTGTAAATAACGAAAAAGACAGACTCTAGACAGTACATAGTCTGAAGCATCCAGGAGTGGGGGTCTTAGGCCAATGGAAAAACAATTTTCCAGTGAGACTGGAAAATATTACTGGGTTACATAACTGACTTGGTATTCAATTGAAAGTATATCCAATCAAAAGAGAAATATAAGTAAAAACAGTCTAAGAAAAAAAAAGTTGAGTTGGCAGTATATCTTAGTGGCAGATTACCTGCTTAGTATGAACAAGACCCTGGATTCTATCTCCAATATTGTAAACAGACAGACAGACTGACTGACCGAAAGAAAAATAGGAAGGGAGAAAGACAAAGAGAGAGAAAAGAAGAAAAAAAAAATCCTAGTGTCAAGGAAGATTGATTTTAATTTTGAAAAATTTCCCATAGCTATCAATCAATACACCTTAATAGTAGAGACTTTAGAATGCACAGAAAAATGTAAAAAAACACATTCACACACACACAAAAAAGCCTCATTTTGGGCTGGGGAGTTAGCACAGCAGCTTAAGTACCTGCCTGGCAAGTACCAGGTCCTGAGTTTGATTCCAAGTGCAAACAAACAAACAAACAAACAGACGGACAAACACTCTCATCTCATTGACCAGACAGAAGCACTATTATCAACATTTATGCAAATTTCTTTTTTTATTTTTAATAAGCAAGTTTGAAGATAAGAGAAGTGAAAGGGTTAATGCAGAAGCTTATTCTTCTTTTCTAAGTCTTTGGTGTCCTTGACATCAGGGTACAGGTTTCTGAGATAAGGCTCTTTCCTTTCACAAGACATTCCACACATTAGTAAAAGAGTCTAAGTTGGATGTTAAGAGAGAAAGTCATTTTTCTTCTCGTCTCTCTCTCTCTCTTTTCTTTCTTTCTCTCTTTCTTTCTTTCTTTCTTTCTTTCTTTCTTTCTTTCTTTCTTTCTTTCTTTCTTTCTTTCTTATTTTTTCCTTCTTTTGTACTGGGGATTGAACCCAAAGCCTTCACTAACTACTTTCCCAGATACTACCCTGAAACTTTTACTGAACAAAGGTCTCATTCAGTCATTGCATTACCCAGGCTGGGCTGGAACTTGAAATCCTCCTGCCTCAGCTTTCCAGAATGCTGGGATTACAGGCATGCACCACCATGCCTAGCTTAAAAATTCCTTTCCTTTGAATGACAGAATGATATCAGAAAAAACTCATTAGGGAAGTCCTACATGTCCTTCCCACCCATACACAATGCATTCCATCACACATTTCCCAGTTGCACCATGAGAGGCAAGATCTAGGTAGAAAGAGGGGAGAAGAGAGCCTGGGAAGAATTAGTCAGATCTGGGGCATCAGCAAAAAGGGTGTGCCTATATAAAAAGAAGTGTGTCAGTGTGACTGGCAGTGTGGAAGGGGTGTAGATTTGGGTGTACATTGGGCAGGTGCACTTAAAAGATAATACCTACAGCCTCTTGCTACTGCAAGTCCAAGAAGAGGCAAAGAATGAGGGAGGAGGCACCAAGCAAGAGACTGTCTAATTAAGAAAAATATTCATTATTTCCTGCTTTTGTTGTCTACAAATCTCTGAAAGGTGGATTCTGATGACAGCCTTTTAAAAACTCATGTATTCACTTCTTAAAATCCTGAAATGGACCACATAGCCCCAGGCAAACCATGTGCTAAAATAAAAACCAGTTTTTTTTCTCTGCATGCCAGCTGGAGGTTCGGGTCTTGCTCAGTACCATATCCTTAAAAAGCATTGGAACAGATTCTCTGTGACTCTAGTACAGAGCAAGTGATTATTTCCAAATTATTCAGTAACTATATTTGTTAACACCTTGTTTTCATACTCCTACGGAAAGAAACTTGTTGTCTCATGAATCTGTTCACTTCTCCCTGGCTCTAATGCATCAACCACCATCTCTTACTTCATCTGTGCTAAGAGCTTCCTAGCTGGTCATACTCTGCTGACTCCACTATTTATAAACAGACCGGTTTTTTAAATTGATCAAATTGTGCCTTTCTTAAAATTCTTTGATGTCTCCCATGGCCCATAGGATAGTGTTGTCTTTCTGCTACTTCTTTGCAGGTTTGTAAGAATTTACAGCAGTGTATTGAGGGGAAATGCAATGTGGAAACAGAGTATCTTTTCATGAATACTCAGGAACATTTCTGGAACTTTCAGAGCTAATTGGAAGAAAGTTGTTATAAATTAAACGGTGGCTCTATAAAGAAATATTGGAGGCCTAGCTGTGTATAGTGGTGTACATCTGTAATCCCAGTACTCAGAAGGAAGACTGAGGCAGGAGAAACTAGTGAGTTAAATAGTGAGTTTAAGTCCAGCCTTATCAACATAGTGAGAATCTGACTTAAAAAAACAAAACAATTTCAAAATAAAATTTGATGGTCTAATACCCAGAATCTCTGAATGTGACATTATTTGGAAATTGGATGACTTTATTTGGAAACGTAATCAAGGTAAGATGAGTCCGTTAGGGTGGGTCCTAGTCCTACTATGGTCCTTATAAGAATAGAGAAATGCTGTAGGAAGAACAGACATGTAAAGAGAACACAGGGACAGAGACTGGGGTGATACAGCCACAAACCAAGAATGCTAAGGATTATCAACTGTCACTTGAAGCTAGAGAGAAGCCTGGAAGGAGTCCCTTCTGTAGGTTTCAAAAGGTGCCCTGCTGACACCTTGATTCAAACCTCTAGCTCCAGAACTCCAGTCATAACTTTCTGTTGTTTCAAGTCAATCAGGCTGCAGTATTCTGTTACAAGGAAACAAAGTTTGAAGAGAATTTAGAGTGAATAGGGCAGAACCAGAGACACATTGTTTTTATTGCTGCTGTTTGACCCTATTTGCCCATAGATTTGTGAGGCCAGAGAAACACCGTTTACTTATGAAATCATGAAAATAAATATGCCAAACAGTTAAGATTTAGTAATTGGAGATCCGACCATGGAGGGACTCAGGGGACAGCACACAAAGGCAATTTGCCTGCCCTCTCGGTAAGCACACCTGGCCTGAGCTGGGAGGAGAACCAGCAGCTCCAGAGATCAGACCATGGAGGGACTCAGGGGACAGCACACAAAGGCAATTTGCCCACCCTCTCAGTAAGCGCCCTGGCATGAGGCAGTAGAAGAATCACTCAGCGGCTCCCATGAGCCTACCAATGCACGGGCTGAAAATCAAACATCTCCTCCCCGCCCTTAGCAAGTGGGAGCCAGAGATCTAGACATCTCTTGAGAGGTTGAACATATGTAATGTAGCAAATAGGGAGTTTCTCCTTCTGCTATCTTTTTGAAGGCAAATATTGTTATCACTGTTTTGCTTTGTTCTTATTAACGGTATTGCTCTATTCAATATTCTGTTTTGATAAGTTCTATAATCCTGTATTTCCTTTGATTTGGCTATACCTGATTGAAAAAACAACAGTTGTGAAGATAACAGGATATACTATGGTACCTATTACTATTACTGTTATGCCAGTAACCTGTTAGGGGTTTCTGTACCAATTTCATTGTACTGTCTCATTTGGCTTTGTTCCGTCTTGTTCTGTTGTATTTTGCTACCTTCAAAATAATAAAAAATTAAAATAAATAAATAAAAGGAGGAAAAGAAAGTGCTCTAAAGGATATAACTGCATGTATGTTTAAGTGTGTAGGATTGATAACCATGTTGCTAAGTTTTTATTGGATCGTTGAACAGAACTGCTTGCAGCTTCACTGTTTGAAGGTCCACTTTGTATACTTTAATTTTGTAACTTGAACAACTATATCTAGGAAGACAATATGTAATTTACCAACTAGTGATTTCTTACTGTTTATTTTTTTTAAAATTCTGTATTGTTTCTTCCCTTTTTTCTGTTTTGCTTTTTTTTCCTCTTTAAAATTTTAAAAGAAGAAAAAAAAGATTTGAATTGAATTTGGTGACTATGCCACTGAATAGACTTCATGCAATTTTAAGACTTAATTATTCCACTACTTGGGAGATTGAGGAAAGAAGATCATGACTTCTGGAGTAGCCTGCTTTACACAGTTAGTTCAAAAGTGACCTGGACTGCATAGTGAGATCCTATCTCAAAAAATGAAAAACAAACCAAACCAAATTAAAATGAAACAAAAAACCACTTAAATGAGATAATGTATTTGAAACTCTTAAAACAGGACCTGACACCTAGAGTACCTTAGTAACGGTTTAAGACTATAGTGTCAGTAATATTATCATCTGATTATCCTGATCCTGGAGCTCTCAGATACTCAAATGACCTCTGTGGCTAGAAGCTGCAGAGAGCCACTGAGAAAATCTCACAGACAGGCAGCCAAGTGCCATTAAAATTTAAGTAACCTCATTTGAGTCTTCCACCTTGCCTTGATTTTCCTAGTAAATGCTCTCTCCCTTTATCTATAAACTGTATTTCAAGTTATGGTTTTTTAGGCCACCACCAGCCCTATTTCTCTGTTACCCCAGCAGCTTTTGGGAAAGCAGTTCCCTCAACTATCACCTATAAACCTATACATATTCACAGCTGTCCAGGATTTCTCCTTGTTATTTGGCTGTAAGATATACCGTGGTTCCTTTCCAGTCCAGATATTCTTTCTTTATCTTTCCTTCTTCTTCATTCACACTTTTAATCCATAACCAAATGTGATTAATTCTACCTCCTACATATTTTGCCAGTCCACATACTTCAGTCTCCATGGACACAACTTGGTTCATACGAACCCGATGGTGTCTCTGTCCCTTTTAAAGACTTTTCAGTGATTCCTTCTGCTCTATACATCAGAAAAATCCTTTACATGTTTGCAAAACCACTCCTTGGCCTAGGTCTCCCATAACTCACATTCTATCAGTTTTTCTAGTTTCATCTCTCTCTCTCTCTCTCTCTTTTTTTTTTTTTGTACCAGGGATTGAACTCATGACCTCACGCTTGCCAGGAAGGCACCTAAAGCCAGTGAGCTAAATCCCCAGCCCCTAGTCTCATCTCTTACTCTGCTCTGTATTTCATACCTGCTACACTCTAGGCTACAGGTTAACTCAAAATACTTTCACTCTCTTGTTAAAACTAAGATTTATATAATGCTTACTATGTACTGAGCACACAGCAACTCATTTATCAAGACAACAGTGAGATTAATACTTCCGCTCTCCTTGTTTAAAGATAAGGAAATAGAAGCACTGAGGTTGAGATTTGTCCACACTTACAAGGGAAGTAGTGAAAAGCTGGGACTTGAAACAGGAATACTGGCTGTGCAGTCCACAACACAATGCCATTGTCTGACCTTGTTCTCCTTCCCCTAGACCTTTCCCTCAGCCTCAGTATTTATCTTACCTCTTCATCTGGCTGGTTCCTAGAAGTTCTTCATGGCTCAGCGCAATCATCTCTTCTTAAGGATCAGACTTCCTTGCTCTGTGTCTCCCATCTGCCTAGCCTTTCTTTATTATCATTTAATCTTCTTGACTGTAAATTCCTTGAGATTAGGGGTTGTGTTTGCCTTATTCATACCCTTAGGTGATGTGTTTCCCTTATTCACACCCGCACCCTCACTTCTTTTATTTTTTGTTTTTGTTTTGTTTTGTTTTTGTAACATAATTTAAGTTTATTCCTTTTGCTCTTGTGACACTAAACTTAAACATATTATTTAGCATTGAGATGTACATGACTCAGGATACTTATGAGAAACCCAATTGTGTCAAAAATATGACAAAAGTATGATGTCACTCATACTAGCTTGTTCTGTACACAAAATAGCTTGTTCTGTACACAACTGAGTATACAATATTGTAGACAAGAAAATGGCAACTCAGTTGAAGTTTTAGGGAAAAAAATCAAGTGGGTACATATAAATTTAAAATTTATTATTTGGGAAAGAAATCAATGAATAAAGGGTCTACTTATTTAAAGTTTCCACATATTGCACCTACTGATCACTTCTCTGTGTAAAGCTGAGTTTGGAAATTCTCACTCTCACTTTTTCTTTCTCACATATAGTAGGTCCTCTGTATGTATTTCTTGGGTGAATAAAAACACGGACAATTACCAGTCACAGTGAAGAAATTCTGTGTTTTTAGGACACATAACACCAGCTTGGCACATAGCATGAACTCAAATATTTATATTGTGTTCAGGAAATAGCAGGCAGTCTAGTTTGACTAAAGCCAAGGATTTGAAGAAAGATTTTACCAAATGATTCAATTTGGATAGTGAGCTAAAAATTGGGGGTGGGGTGGAATTGAGTGATGGAAGTGTTTGCCTGCTGCATATAATCTTGTGAAGGCAAATATTAACATTTTGAAATCCCTGCTGCCTACCCTAATATGGTTTTAAATTTTTCGTTATTGTAACACAATCCAAAGGTGTTATAGCAGACTTCTGCAAACTATAATTGGTATATTTAGGGGAACTTGGCATAATCAGAAACATGCACTTATGACCCAGGTGGAAACAAAGATCTATTGTGGTGTACTCTGTGTAAAACAAACAGCTACCTCCTCCCTACTCAAAACAGCTCTGCCTATCTAAAAATTTAATCTCTATAAGCACAATTGAAGATTTCCTATCTTCTTTGCAAAAGTAAATAATTTATTATCCTCAAAAGGCTTCCTGGATGCTGGGTTAATCCTTTTAAAAGGATACATCTGGACACTCTAACTTCATTACAATCCTAGACTTGAATGCTACCAGGTATATTTTTTCATCCCCAAACTGAGTGGTGCCAGGGAGTCTAGAGACAGCAATCAGCAAGCCAGGTTCAAATCATTGTTTCTTTGAGGCTATATTTGGGCAGCCGCACCAACAGCAAGCTCAACCTTCAGAGAGCATAAACTTCTTGTCACCTTTGAGTGACCCTCTATGGGAAATTTGGGAAGAGAAGAGGATAAATCCAGGGAAGACAGTTGATCAAACACCTGCACAAACATTCACTTCACTGGCATGCTGTGAGAGTTCACTGGGAAGGAATTTGGTAAAACTGAGGAATTACCAACATGTGGAGTCAAGCCACTACAACCTGCGCATGCCAGAACCACAAAAGATTGCACTATCTGTCAGAAACTGCCAGTGTTACAAAGCTGCCTTATTTCAAACCATTTTTGAAAAAGCACATCCCACCAACTAAAGGGTAGTGATTGTCAGAGGATCAGCGTTTTGGTCCTATTTTCACACCACAGGAGACATCTATCCTTTTTACAACATTCTAATCTCTGGCTAGAGTTTAATTATATTTGCTGCCAAGAGCCAGTTAATGAAGGGCTATTTCGTGGCCTTTGGCAGAAACCTCAGACTCAGCAACTAAGGAACCAAAAGCCCTGACCTCAAGGCAATCTCCACACCAGCCTTCTGCCTGATGCATATTTCAAAGGTTTCCAGGTTTTAAAGCATGGATTACCTTTGCAAGTGAAAAACTGAACAAGCAAAAGCATTTAGTGGCATGTTATTACAGTTCTAATGCTCTTGAAAAGGTTTCTAGGTTTAATCAGAGGCAGAATTTCAAATGAAAATAGAAATAACTGTGCACTCTTTTTTCATCATTTTCAGTTTATTCTACACAATTTAAAATATACTATATATTGATCTTCACCTAGGGTTTCTTGACAATATGGCATCTATAGGTCAACCTCCTGAAACAATTATGAATACTGATAAAATATTTAATAGCTTCAGGGACACACAATATCTAGGCACTTCCAAAATATGTTGTTCATTTCATCTAACCAGAATTTTGCATGGTAAAGTAATTTTAAATTTCAGTTAAAAGGTATTTTTATTCTTTCAAATATTTCAATCTTTTATGTAAAAAATGATGAAAACAGAAGGTAAATCAGTGTTGTCCTTACCAGTAGGAAGCATTTAGTTATTACTTGTCATGTACACAGCATTTTATAAGGCGCTATTCATCAAAATACACTTATTGTACAATTATAATGTACCAGGTGAAAAGATTGCAAGCACACAGTGTTTAGGCAGTTCAAATCTAGTAGAAAAAACAAATAATAACAGCATAGGATGCAAATACTGTGTGATACAACATCTTAGCTATACTATGTGTATAGATGAAGTAATTAATGAATGAATAAATTAACATGGATATTTACAGAGCATAAAAATCTATATAGGAAGTAGGCACTAAATATATAATTTTCAGCAAAAATGGAGTATGGAATTTTTTAGATAGAGAAAGCTTCCAGATGAGCCTAAAGATTAAAATATTTTAGATACAGGGTTATAAAAGAAATGAGAAATCTTACATTGTTTATTTGTAATGTGTTAGTAAAATCAAACAAACATAAAACATGTGGGATAGTAAAGGACTACACTACAGAATATAGAATAAATAACAGGTATGGAAATTAGATTGCTAATAACTATATTTTTACTCAAAGTTTTATATTCAATTTTCAGGGCATTCCCATTAATCTCTTTCTTTTTATTATAATTGACCACTGTAAAAACCAAAGAAAGGAACTAGAAAGTGGAATAAGGCATGTTTTGGCCAATTAGTCTTCTTTGGGCCTTGAAAAGTACAGAATAATATCCATTTTAACTACAAAGTGAACAAAACAGTCATTTGATACTCCTTCAGAGGAAAGATTAAAAAATTGATACAACAAACAAACTTTCCAAGGACTTCAATTTAGTGTCAGGAAAAGAAAAAAGAAAAATGAAAGTGGGAAAGGTAAGAAATACAGTGCTAAGTATTGTATAAAAATTTGGTAAAAAATTGATTATGTCATAATAAATTCAGTATTTAGGAATTGTGTTTCAATTTTATTACAGTTTTGCTGTATGACTTAGGCTTCCATTGCCTCAATTAAAACAGTAATAATAGTGCATGCTTACTTTTGTGGTCATAATGCATCCTTACCAAATGAAGTAACATTTACTGAATGTTTGAAAACTGTAAAAATATAAAAATTTCATATTTTTTCATATTGAAATGATAAAATTCCAGTAAGGTAATAGTTTTTCAACTTTAAAGGATAGAATGCTTTTATTTCATTTCTTTACTTGATTATTTTTGTGGTGCTTCAGATTGAACCAAAGGCCTTGTGCATGCTAGGCAAGCACTCTATTGCTGAGCTACATCCCCATCCAGGCCTGCAATTCTGTGATTAGAGGAAATAAAGGCATATTATAATGTATGAAATTTCTGCTAGCAATCTACAACATAATTGAAATGAAGTAATAAAAATAGAGGGGCATCTACTTCTAATTCCAGCACCCTGTTTGTTTCCATATTACTCTTTCATTTCCCTTAACCTTTCCATCATATTTTCATAAATATTGTTGTTTCTGCCTTTTACTTTAAGTATTGATTATCAAATTGTAAATTTAAAATCTGAGGGAAAAAAATCATAAACCTGTTCTTTTCTGTAACAAAGTCTGGTTTCAGTTCTGCCAAGAACAACTAGAAGTTGTTAAAAATAGCACAGTTCTTTATTTGAACTCAATTGACTCCTATTTCGTGAATCTGTCAGAATGTTAAATAATAAATTGTTTTCTCTGAATAGATTCTTCCTTGCCCAAGATACAGTTGAAAAAAAACATGTTTTAGATGAGTCATTTAAACGGAATAATTTTCCTCTGGATTACTAGAGTCACAGAGGGGGGAAAAAAAGCATGTGAGTAATTTTCCATGTGTCTAAGGTTCAATATCTTTAATGTTTCACTGGCCTTCTGCATCACAAGGCAGTTTGTTTAAAAATACAAGCCCATCCTCCCCTCTGCTTTAGGATGTCTCTTCCTCTTTAGCAGCCAATGGCAGGCTCATCAGCGGGGAGCTGTGTCAGCCAAAACCCCTTGTGCTTCTGTATCATCATTCTGAGCCAGGAACAAGCGTGCCTGCAAAGAGCCCTCTTCCTCCTTTCCATCATCATCCTGACATTTTAACAACCACAATCATAACAGAAGTTATTAACTACAATCAAAGCTGCCTATGCACAATACAAAGGTAAAATTTCTGTAGCTACGCAGAGTTTCAGCCAAATAGCCACCCACACAGTTGGTTCTGTTAACTAGGAGGGAAAGAAAATGTTGCTGGGGGAGGGGGAGAGGAAGGAACGAAGAGGAGGAACCCCGTGTTTGACGGGAGTGTTCTAACTGAGAAAATCATTTTTCATTGTCTCTAAGGATCAGGTGAACCACAGAAACAGAGATCATGGTGTTTGTGACCTTTGCCAGAACCGGCTAGCAGATCGTGACACTCATTTGGAGGAGCAGTGCCCTGCGTGGAGATCTCAAGCATTGTTTCTTTGGCAAAGGAGACGTTTCTGAAAAATGTAAAGCCAACGTTTCTACCATTCACCTGTCTTGCTATTTTGTATATTGCGTAGATGCTCTGCTAGGGAAATTTGATCAATATAATAGATTCCTAGCAGGAAGATGCTATCGAACAATTCGTGTATGCTTGACATAGCTCAATTTCCATCCATCCAAGAAGATATTGATTTTTCTCTCACGGAAGTGCACACACACATACTAAGAGCGCTTACATAGAATGGGGGTTGGGCAGGCACTTATTCAAGAGCAGATAGCTCTGCCATTCCCAACTGCACTCAAAGTATCTTCTGGCTTGCTGACCTAATATTTGGATGATCTATATAAATTCCTCACATAAAGTGTAAATCAATGACTGATAAGCAAAAATAGTATTCATATGCTCACTTTTTTTCTCTCCGTACTAGTGGTTGAACAAAGGGCTTTTGCACTGATCTGCATCTCTGGTTCTTTTTAAAAATTTACTTTGTATTTTGAGGCAGGGTCTCTAATTGGCTAAGTTGCCCAGCTGGACTCGAACTTGTGATCCTCTTGCCTCAGCCTCCTAGATTACTTATCTTCATTCTTTGGATGGTAAGAACCTTATTAGATTCACAAACATTTTAGAAAATGTGACTGTTCTTGAAAATTCTGTTCTAAAATTACTTCATATGAAATGTCTTCCTGAAGTTATGTTTTCCTAACTCAATATAGAATTAATTTTACAGTACTGGATCACAACTTTCTTGTCTCATACCTGGAAATATAAAATTTCCTGTGTGCCTCTGTTGTTTCTTCCCTTGTTTCCATTTGTCTCTTTCTAACTCAGACCATTGTGACAGTCACTCAAACTATTCACAGAATATTTCCAGCTCTTTTCCTCTGGAATTCACAGTAGGTTTACACATATTCCCTGATCCCTTTGTGATTGGGTATGACTGGTTTTAAACAAGGAGTTGTGTGAGCAGATATAAACTATATCATTTCCAGGTTGAGGTTTAATCACTAATGAGAGATCTTTCAGATATCTCTTTTCTGCAACCAGCAGTTTCCAAGATGGCAAATGCTCTGTCAGCCTGAGAGCTTGACTGAATATGAGGCCAGAGTTCACACCTCAGTGTGACAGACTCTCTGAAGATGGACACCAATAGCAGCCTCCCATGAAGATCTGCCCTAAGCAAGAAGGTTAGAATTGAGCATCTGAGAGAACAAAAAAGGGGTGAAGGTATCTGAGGGATGAGGGAAAACAAAGATGAACCTCTTCATGACCTGATCTAGGAAAACACTATCCACCAGAAGTCACATAAATTTGTGTTCTTCAGTAATTTCTGTATTATACCGATAAGGTAAAAGACTCCACTCTTTTCATGGACTTATCTAGATGTAGATTCTGCTTTATATTTCCACAAAGATTTTCTTCAAATCTGGTTGTTATTAAATTCTACACATTTCTAAATTGGAGGTAGTTGCTAAGTGTTTTTATAAAGTATATACAAAAGCATATATATTTTTAACTATATAATTTTTTCAATAAAAATTGCCGTGTACTCGTGTCCTCAGATACAGGTCCATCTAGGGATCTTCAAAAACAATGTTCTACCTTTTGTTATTGAAATGGCATAATTTGAATAGAATTATTTGAGTAGAATGTGATCTGAATATGAGTTGAGTAAATGGATGCTACATGTAGTAATTCTACACATGCTTTTAATTGTGAACAGACTCTGATACCAATGAATAGATTTAATTAGGAATTAAGTTATGTCCAAGTAAAGGACTGTAATACATGAATAGAGATATACCCTTATGACAGTTTTATAGATTTTTATACTATCTAGAACAGAATAGGTGCTGAAAAGTTATTGAATATGGGAGAAAATTATCATACATTGACTTGTCATTTCAAATAATTTTGGGAAAATGGACTAGAAATAGCTAGCTATAGTTTGGGAAACATTTTTAGTTAAATCCAAACCTCACATTGCACCACTAAATAAACCCCAAATGGATTAAAAGGCTAAATGTAAAAACAGTTATAGGAGTGACAGATTAAAATATAATATACTTTTTTACTTTTGAGGTTGGAAAGTCTTTCAAAACAAGGCATAAGCATTGACCCCCTAAAGGCAAATATTGATATATTAAACTTCACAAAAATTAAGAACTTCAATATGTCAAAAGACATCATTAACAAAATTAAAAGCAAGAACCAAAGTGAGAAAAAATATTTTCAAGAGATAAAATAAGACTTTGGGGAAAATGACAGAATGGCAAGTAGCAGAGAACAAAACCCCTCAAAGCTTTGGTGTCTAGACCCTGGAATATAGCAGCATGAAGAAGAGAGGGAGACAGGTGGGTCCCATGGTCACAGAGAGGACCTGAACTAACGCTTGGAAAGAGATAATTCAGGAATTCAGCAAAAATAATAAGGCCAGGAGCTGCTGACCTGCCAGATGGGGAAGGACCGCAGGGAAACAGTGAGACCTCCACCCCTCCAGTGGAGGTAGAGGACCTTTCAGCTGCTGGGGAGGAACAGCAAGGAAGTAACTCAGTCCCCACCCACTCTGCACGGGTGGAGGCCTTATTGCCTGGGAAAAGCAGCAGGAAGACATGCAGCCTCCTTGTGTGCTGGCTGGGGCCTGAAGGCCAGGGAGAAGTGGCAAGGAAGTCAAGCAGCCTCCCTGTGTGGCAGCAGAGGCCTTGTTGGCCAGGGACAAACAGTAAGGAAGCTGCCTCCTCCACCCGTACCTCTGACCTGTGACCAACAGGACATGACACAGGCTGAAATGATAACTGAAGTAAGGAAGCAAACTGATATTTATGTTATTTTATTGACTTTGCAGGCCTGGGGCCAGTGGTCTGGGCAACTATTTAAAGGATAATAATATGGAATATATTACTGATTATGGATTTCCTACTTTGTTTTGTTTCATTTTACTGTTCTGCTTTACTTGCTTTAAATTTTAAAAAGTTATAAAATAAAATATTAGAAACGATATATAAAGCTTATAAATCAATAGAAACGTGTGTCTTAAATATAGGCATTTCACAGTAGGAGAAATATATGTAGTCAATGAACATATTAAAAGATAGTTAACCTCAGTTGTAATTAGAGAAATATAAATTATAGCAACAAGATGCCATTCTTATCTATGAGATTGATAAAATTAGTAATTTTAAAAGCTTGGTATTCTCCAGAATTGGCTCAAGTGTAGGGAAATACATTCTTTTTCCTTCTAGTATAATCTTATTGGAAGGCAATTAACAATGTCTTTCAGCATTATAAACAAGGATATTTTGAAGCAAAAATTTTTAGCCTAACATAAAAATTTACATATAATATTAACAACATTCATTAAACACATACCATATCTAAAGTAACTGCTTTGTTTGTATCAATAATTTACCCTATAAGGCAAGTTCTATTCTTGTCCCATTTTACAGCTGAGAAAACAGAAGTACCAAGAGGCTAAGCAACATGCTGAAATTAACAGAGCTGGGAAGAGGCAATGCAGTGACTCGGGTACAGGGCAACTTCTTCACCTCTGTGCCATTTCTCAAAGAGATATATGTAGAATTATTTATTTTGCCATTATTTATAATAAAAATGAATAAAATATAAATATTCCTCAACAGGAGAAATAGTTACATGACAAATTCAGATTATAGAATAAGCCATAATGTTAAGTGAAATAAATCAGACACATAAGCTTAAATATCATATGATTCCTTTTATATGGGAGACCCAAGGTAAAAATAAAGAGCAAAATAAAAGATAGACAATAGGGAGATAGATAGTTCTCAAAGGGAAATAGGATCAAAAATTGTGTACTGAAAGCATGCAAAACAAAATCAATGGGATCAAGAGATGGATGGAGGTAGGAGGAAGGGAAAGGAAAAGGGACAAATAAGGAAATTAAGATGTGCTATCCACAACATGTATCAGCTTCCCACGTGGAATGTAAACATCATGTACTATACACATGTACTAATAAACAAACTAAACAATAATAATAATAGTAAAAAGAATGAATTGAAAGCATATAGGCACACCAAGACATGTAGAATATTTATAGAGCATTATTCACAATAACCAAAAGAAGTAAAAAACCTAAACATCCATCAACCAGTGAATGGATAAACAGAATGTAGCATATACTTACAGTGGATATTGTTCAGCTATAAAAATGAATGAAGCAGTGTTACATGCTGTGACATGCATGAAACTTGAAAGTTTGTCAAGCAAAAGAAAGCAGACACAAAAGGCCAAATATTGCTTAATTGCACTTGTATGATACGTTCAGAATAAGTCAACCTAGAGAGGCAGATGGTGGTTGCCAGGAGATTGAAAAGACAGGTGAATCAGGACTGAATACAAATAGGTATGAAGTGTGGTGACTAATTTTACAGGTCAACTTGACTAGGTTAAGTGATGCCCATATAACTAGTTAAAACATTATTTTAGTCTGTGAAGGTGTCTCCAGAAACAGTTCATGTTTGAATCAGTAGACTGAATAAAGCAGATCTGCCCTTACAAGGTGAGCAGATAATATCCAGTCCAGTCCAATCAGGGACAGATAGAACAAAAAGACAGAGTAAGGGCAAATTCTCCCTCCCCATCC